>JAXIVJ010013674.1:0-36550 GCA_036785665.1 Chirona hameri
ATACATACATACATACATACATACATACATACATACATACATACATACATACATACATACATACATACATACATACATACATACATACATACATACATACATACATACATACATACATACATACATACATACATACATACATACATACATACATACATACATACATACATACATACATACATACATACATACATACATACATACATACATACATACATACATACATACATACATACATACATACATACATACATACATACATACATACATACATACATACATACATACATACATACATACATACATACATACATACATACATACATACATACATACATACATACATACATACATACATACATACATACATACATACATACATACATACATACATACATACATACATACATACATACATACATACATACATACATACATACATACATACATACATACATACATACATACATACATACATACATACATACATACATACATACATACATACATACATACATACATACATACATACATACATACATACATACATACATACATACATACATACATACATACATACATACATACATACATACATACATACATACATACATACATACATACATACATACATACATACATACATACATACATACATACATACATACATACATACATACATACATACATACATACATACATACATACATATACATATATATATATGTATATATATATATATATATATATATATATATATCTGTATCTGTATCTGTATCTGTATCTGTATCTGTATCTGTATCTGTATCTGTATCTGTATCTGTATCTGTATCTGTATCTGTATCTGTATCTGTATCTGTATCTGTATCTGTATCTGTATCTGTATCTGTATCTGTATCTGTATCTGTATCTGTATCTGTATCTGTATCTGTATCTGTATCTGTATCTGTATCTGTATCTGTATCTGTATCTGTATCTGTATCTGTATCTGTATCTGTATCTGTATCTGTATCTGTATCTGTATCTGTATCTGTATCTGTATCTGTATCTGTATCTGTATCTGTATCTGTATCTGTATCTGTATCTGTATCTGTATCTGTATCTGTATCTGTATCTGTATCTGTATCTGTATCTGTATCTGTATCTGTATCTGTATCTGTATCTGTATCTGTATCTGTATCTGTATCTGTATCTGTATCTGTATCTGTATCTGTATCTGTATCTGTATCTGTATCTGTATCTGTATCTGTATCTGTATCTGTATCTGTATCTGTATCTGTATCTATATCTATATCTATATCTATATCTAGATCTATAGATCTATAGATCTATAGATCTATAGATCTATAGATCTATAGATCTATAGATCTATAGATCTATAGATCTATAGATCTATAGATCTATAGATCTATAGATCTATAGATCTATAGATCTATAGATCTATAGATCTATAGATCTATAGATCTATAGATCTATAGATCTATAGATCTATAGATCTATAGATCTATAGATCTATAGATCTATAGATCTATAGATCTATAGATCTATAGATCTATAGATCTATAGATCTATAGATCTATAGATCTATAGATCTATAGATCTATAGATCTATAGATCTATAGATCTATAGATCTATAGATCTATAGATCTATAGATCTATAGATCTATAGATCTATAGATCTATAGATCTATAGATCTATAGATCTATAGATCTATAGATCTATAGATCTATAGATCTATAGATCTATAGATCTATAGATCTATAGATCTATAGATCTATAGATCTATAGATCTATAGATCTATAGATCTATAGATCTATAGATCTATAGATCTATAGATCTATAGATCTATAGATCTATAGATCTATAGATCTATAGATCTATAGATCTATAGATCTATAGATCTATAGATCTATAGATCTATAGATCTATAGATCTATAGATCTATAGATCTATAGATCTATAGATCTATAGATCTATAGATCTATAGATCTATAGATCTATAGATCTATAGATCTATAGATCTATAGATCTATAGATCTATAGATCTATAGATCTATAGATCTATAGATCTATAGATCTATAGATCTATAGATCTATAGATCTATAGATCTATAGATCTATAGATCTATAGATCTATAGATCTATAGATCTATAGATCTATAGATCTATAGATCTATAGATCTATAGATCTATAGATCTATAGATCTATAGATCTATAGATCTATAGATCTATAGATCTATAGATCTATAGATCTATAGATCTATAGATCTATAGATCTATAGATCTATAGATCTATAGATCTATAGATCTATAGATCTATAGATCTATAGATCTATAGATCTATAGATCTATAGATCTATAGATCTATAGATCTATAGATCTATAGATCTATAGATCTATAGATCTATAGATCTATAGATCTATAGATCTATAGATCTATAGATCTACAGATCTACAGATCTACAGATCTACAGATCTACAGATCTACAGATCTACAGATCTACAGATCTACAGATCTACAGATCTACAGATCTACAGATCTACAGATCTACAGATCTACAGATCTATAGATCTATAGATCTATAGATCTATAGATCTATAGATCTATAGATCTATAGATCTATAGATCTATAGATCTATAGATCTATAGATCTATAGATCTATAGATCTATAGATCTATAGATCTATAGATCTATAGATCTATAGATCTATAGATCTATAGATCTATAGATCTATAGATCTATAGATCTATAGATCTATAGATCTATAGATCTATAGATCTATAGATCTATAGATCTATAGATCTATAGATCTATAGATCTATAGATCTATAGATCTATAGATCTATAGATCTATAGATCTATAGATCTATAGATCTATAGATCTATAGATCTATAGATCTATAGATCTATAGATCTATAGATCTATAGATCTATAGATCTATAGATCTATAGATCTATAGATCTATAGATCTATAGATCTATAGATCTATAGATCTATAGATCTATAGATCTATAGATCTATAGATCTATAGATCTATAGATCTATAGATCTATAGATCTATAGATCTATAGATCTATAGATCTATAGATCTATAGATCTATAGATCTATAGATCTATAGATCTATAGATCTATAGATCTATAGATCTATAGATCTATAGATCTATAGATCTATAGATCTATAGATCTATAGATCTATAGATCTATATCTATATCTATATCTATATCTATATCTATATCTATATCTATATCTATATCTATATCTATATCTTTATCTATATCTATATCTATATCTATATCTATATCTATATCTATATCTATATCTATATCTATATCTATATCTATATCTATATCTATATCTATATCTATATCTATATCTATATCTATATCTATATCTATATCTATATCTATATCTATATCTATATCTATATCTATATCTATATCTATATCTATATCTATATCTATATCTATTGCTATATCTATATCTATATCTATATCTATATCTATATCTATATCTATATCTATATCTATATCTATATCTATATCTATGTCTATGTCTATGTCTATGTCTATGTCTATGTCTATGTCTATGTCTATGTCTATGTCTATGTCTATGTCTATGTCTATGTATATGTATATGTATATGTATATATAGATATAGATATAGATATAGATATAGATATAGATATAGATATAGATATAGATATAGATATAGATATAGATATAGATATAGATATAGATATAGATATAGATATAGATATAGATATAGATAAGATATAGATATAGATATAGATATAGATATAGATATAGATATAGATATAGATATAGATATAGATATAGATATAGATATATATATATATATATATATATATATATATATATATATATATATATATATATATATATATATATATATATATATATATATATATATATATATATATATATATATATATATATATATATATATATATATATATATATATATATATATATATATATATATATATATATATATATATATATATATATATATATATATATATATATATATATATATATATATATATATATATATATATATATATATATATATATATATATATCTATATCTATATCTATATCTATATCTATATCTATATCTATATCTATATCTATATCTATATCTATATCTATATCTATATCTATATCTATATCTATATCTATATCTATATCTATATCTATATCTATATCTATATCTATATCTATATCTATATATCTATATCTATATCTATATCTATATCTATATCTATATCTATATCTATATCTATCTATCTATCTATATATATATATATATATATATATATATATATATATATATATATATGTATATATATATATAAATAAATATAAATATAGATAGATATAGAGATAGAGATAGAGATAGAGATAGAGATAGAGATAGAGATAGATATATATATATATATATATATATATATATATATATATATATATATATACAAATTTATGCTGACTTCATCAAACCTGAATCGGAAGAAAAAAATAAAGCGCCGCGCCGAGATTCGAACCCCGCTCTACATGACTGAGATCTGACACGGTAACCATTACATTATCAAGCGTCTGTTAAAGGAAATAGTTCACCTTCAACATGGGTTTTAACTGAGATAACAGTTTTATAGCCCGTGTTGGGAAACCCCTATCTGCAAGTTTTCTTGACTGAAAAGACTCTCCAGCCGAATATATTTGATTTGTTTTGGTGAAGGAATGCGGTGTTGACAATGACCTGGGCAGAGGCTATACCAACAGACAATCAGCTTGAAGCTGGTGCTAGCAAGCGAACCACCGGCCGCCGGTTGGCACTTCTCTAATGCTAGTATATCCTTACGCGACTACTTTCGAATCTGATTGGCTGAGCCATTTTGTTTTCATTCGCCTGACGTCAGGACTCTGACTCAGACAGTATGTATATAGTGTTGATAACATTAATCATTTACGACGTTCTGTCCTGAATCGGCGCGATGTATGGCAATTTTTGACAATATAGAAATAATTTGTATTTCTAAATATAATCAAATCGTGTTTGGATAAAATGTTCCAATGTGAACTATTTCCTTTAAAGGGAAGTGTCGACCTTGGTAGATTCGAGCGAATGCTATACAACGACTAAGCAGAGTAGGCAGATAATTATTCTGCTAGTAATAAAACCCCGGAACTGTGGAGATATTCATGAAATAAAATATACAACATGACGTCATTGTCATATTTACGTCACAAACGCGTCACAACTCCCGATTTTATGGTGAATCGAATTAGGTAAACAGTACTGCTTTATGTGCGCCCCCAGTTGTATAATGCACACCGTGAGATACACATAACAAGTACGCTATCTGGTAGCACTTTCTTCTGTGGCGTCACATGGATTCGATTTTTTGTCGGTGTCAACGAACGGAAAAAACGGTTATTTTCCTCAAGTATTTACTGAAGAACAAATTAACTTACAAATTAGGAACCGGAGACTCTTTTTGGAAGTTTTAAACATGAAGGAAGCAGATCAATCCCGAGGTCAATTCTAACGCTACGTGACGTCACGGCTGCCCGTCGTAGGCCATCCGTCATTCCCGGAAACTCCTTCCGCTACGCTGCATTTGTTTGGTGAGTCGATTTGCACTGAATATTTATTTGTTTGTTCTCGACAAGTTTATCCCATTGCTGAGTCAGAGTAAGTGATCTTTGTTGCATGTTGTGTTATTTGTTATGCATACTAAAAAAATATATGTAAGCTTCATTTGTGACCTGCTGAGTAGTGTATACAAAGGTAGTGTATTTCACATTCCAGATTCAATACCTGCTCATTCCTAATTTGTATGAAATTGAGGCATACCAGTCATACTAGTGACATATCATCACACATATTTTGCATGCGGTTTTGTAAAAGCAGACTTGACATGCTTCAGAATCAGGCATGATGTGATACTGACAATTTGTGGTCATTGTTACCTTTATGCAGCCAGGCTCAGCTGAGGTGCTGGAGGAAGAGCGCTGTGCCGAGCCAGGCTTGGCAGAGGGACGGCATTCTTCTGGATCAGTTTCTCCTTTGCTATGGTAAACTGCAAACAGTCACGTCTCCGGCCGTAGAACAGTGAATTAATTTGTTACCAGTGTTATAAGACCAATGTTCAAACTGTGATTTAGTTCAGTTTTCTGCTTTTGGGATTGTTCAGCTGGCTAAAACCGTTGACGATTTTGCATTGTCGAGGTGTGCGCTGCCTCACTCTCCAGCGCTCGCCAGGTCAACACACGAGCTTATGTATCTGTTCAACACTGCCAGCTCAGAATTTGAGTAAATCAGCAAACGCTTGTAGCACAATTATGCAGCCTGTACAGTTGTAATTGTGATGCGCAAATCTGTCGAGCTTGTATCATACATATGGTTAAATTATGTGCTTGTTTACGTTGAGAGCAATCAGTCGCCTGGAAACTGAACATGCTAATATAGTGTCATCCACAGCGCCGCATGAACACAGTTAACATGGTGTCAGTTTTATTTAATAAACATACACAGTCTCTCACAATGCGCAGGTACATGAGCTGGTCGAATAAAGCTGGCTAAACACCAGTGGCGGATCCAGGATTGTCTAAGGCAGGGGGCTTCAGGCCCGAGGGCGGCATATTTCCTCGGTAACTGGCGCGGCATGGTCCAGAGGGGCGCCAATCCAATATGTCAATTAAATGGGTCAAAGATGCCTCTTCCTTAACCCGCGCCCCCGGGGGGAGGGGGGGACAGAATTTGCCCCCTCCCGGATTTTCTCAATATCTTGAAAACTATGAAGATATTGACGTGAAACGTTCCGTACCAGGCAAATAAATGCCACCACTGTATTTATCAGACACAACTGGTCTAGAAACATGACCTTTTTATTTATATTAATGAATTTCAAATTTTAACCTTATGCAACCTAACCTTGACCTGAACTTCGCCTAAGGGCCATTATATGGAGTCAGGGTGTAAAATTGGCTACTACTATCAAATTATACGTGTAAAATAACCCATAAAACATGTGTCGCATGACTTTCGTAGACCTTTTGCCAATAGTTATATTTTCTGACCTTGGCCTTGGGCTTGACGGCTTGGCCTTTGCTTACAATCTCAATTCCCCTTATGCGGAAAATGTAGTAAGTCTCTGAGAGTACGTTGTGCCATAATAGTCGCAATATAAGGCTTTAAATGGAAAGAATATCAAATCAACCCAAATACCTCGATTTTGACATTTCACCTGACCGTGACCTGACATGTGACCGAATTTCTAACATTTCACGTAAATTTTACGTGCGTCTCATTGAGAGCTTTTGATTGCTTACTTGCGCGTCTCGCTGCGGTTATTGGTTCGGAAGATAACGAGGTGGCAGAATATGCCCCACCCCAGTTCGGCTGAATACCCCAGCGGGGCGCGGGACCCTTCTGCAAGTCTGGTGGCATGATCGAAGGTCCGACTGCGGATATACGTAGGTTCACATGATTCACAAAATGTACATGATTTTGTTTTATTCTCCGGGCTAACTACATGTAGCCCGGCTCCGGGCTAACTATATGTAGCCCGGAGAAGCAGCACAAAAATGTTGTCGCAACATGGGGAAACAAAGTTGCATACTTTTTCTTCTTTTTTGTGGATAAACAAGGAGCAAAATCTTGCGTTACGACAATTGAGTCGTTCTTTTTGGGTCGCGCCAATCCAAGGGGATTATACAACGTTTTCAGCGTCGGTCACCGATTTTTACTAAATTTGGTCTCAAGATCAAGTCGAACCGCCTGTTTCCCAGCATCAGGTCCATTTTGACCTTACAGGTCTCATTCAAGTTTAAATTTAATGTCAAAGGACGGGGGAGCTGTAGAGCCCAAAGTTTGCGTCTGATTGCAACACAAATGGTCTCCAACGATGCTCCATGCCCATTTCCAGGATGACAAGCATTCTTAGAGTAAATTTGTTACCCGTGACCTTCAAGGTCAAAGAACGGGGAACGCTGTAGCGCCCAACTTTGGGCGCTAACTTGAAGGTCACGGGGCACAACTTTAAGAATGCCTGTCATTCTGGAAATGAAAAGGACGGGGAAAAAAATCCCGTCCTTTGACCCTGTGTTCATTTTTAGGGTTTATCCTGACTTTTGTCAGGATAAACATGATTGGCAAATATTTGTAATTTATCCCGACTTTTTTGTCAGGGTAAATTAAACGATGTGTATTTCAATGGGATCGGTCCAGATCCGAATTTATCCTGACTGGAGCATGTCAGGATAAAACTTTTTATCCTGACTTGCCAAATTAAACGGTTTGCCGACTTCGCATTTCGTCCACCATTTCGATGATACGATTTTGCACAACATCGAAGTTTTCCCTTTCTTTTCTACTACTTTTTTTGTAGCAGCATTCAGGATATGGTACTGGGAATAAACTCTTCTTTTTGCTTGTAGTCCCACTGAATGTATGCGCCAACCGCAGTTTTCCTGGTAGTTTCTGCCGGGAGGGTCTAAAAACCGACCAGATTAACAGACGAGCACATGCTCCGAAACTACTGAACCGATCTGAGTGATGTTTTCACCATTCGATTCAGAGTGGTCTGAAATGGTGCCGTTTTGGATTTTATGCAGTTTGGTCCACCCTAAATGTACCAAATTGGACCAAAACTATTAGTGCCAATTTGCCGACGAGCCCATTCTCCGAATCCATTTAACCGATTTGGGCGAATTCTTCACCATTCGATCCGGCGTGGTCCAGAACGGTTCCGTTTTCGATTTTATATAAGTGGACCAAATTGGACCAAAACCACCCAAAACCGTTGCCGACGAGCCCATATTCCGACACTATGGACCGATCTGGGAGATGTCTTCACCATTTGACCCGGCGGGAGGTCCTAAACGGCACTGTTTTGGATTTTATACAGATTGGTCCACTCTAAGTAGACCAAATTGGACCAAAACTGGTAGCGCAAATTTCCCGACGAGCCCATGCTCTGAAACTATGGGACTGATCTGAACGATTTCTTCACCATTCGATCAGGCATGGTCCAAAATGGTCTTTATCAAGGTCATTTAAAGCGGGAAGCGCGCCGTGCAGCATATTGGCCAGCTATTGTAGCCAGCTGGACGACCTTGGCTGGCCTTGAACGCTGCCTAGGCCCGCTGAGTGCTACATCCATGAAGACAGCAACGTATTCGTATTCAAATACGTATTCAAAGTAACTACGATTTCGCCCAAATTTGCACACGATAAACCCAATGCCGTCATTACACAGACTATGAAGTAATATGCACATATATTAAACGGTTTGACCTACAGAGGTCAACTACAATAGGTCAAACAGGTCAAATACGCGGTACCCCATAACTTTTCTCCTAATTGACTTAGAGAAACATTTCCTGATTCAAAAATTCTCAAAACAGAGTGTGAATCATGCAAAAACTAAGATTGGACCAGTTCGGCTCACTCTTTGATCTCAGGTCAAAAATGTCTCTTTTTTCAATGGGTGATAAACTATTTGCGCGGTACCCTATACAATCTCAGAAAACGCATTTATTTATGCAATTGAGCACAGAACCATCCGCAAGTGACCATAGTTAATGCACAACATAACAGAGGACATTGCCCTGCTACCGTGTGACGTTAGGTCACACAAACACGTGCAAAAATACGGTTTTGGCCAAAAATCGCGGTACCGCATAACTCCTACAATAATTGAAATAGACGAGCCATCCTAGTGCCACCATTTTTGCATTAGCACATAGATGGTGCACAACAAAACATTTTATCCGAAAATGTCACCCTTTGACCTCAGGTCACATCCACATTTTTTAGTCAGTCATTTTAGACAATGGCGTGGTACCGCATAACCTTTTCCCTAAACGACTTAGGGAAATCACCCCAATATATTAATATTCACAAAAGACCATAGATGGTGCACAAAGAGCGACCTAACCCTTTCAGGTCATTGTTTGACCTCAGGTCTCGGCATAAGTTAACATTATGGCACACGGCAGAATGGCGCGGTACCGCATACGTTTTCCCCAAAATTACTTGGAGAACCCATTCCACCACCATCGCCCTCCCTTTAACCCACCGAAGGTGCACAACTCAAGACTTGACCCCACCGGCTCACTGTTTGACCTCAGGTCACCTGAAAATGCGCTAATATCCATTTAACGAGCCGTCCAAATACGTATTCGTTGTTTACCAATCGAATGTGTTCAAACTTATTTATTTTATTTATTTATTTATTTATTGAGTCAACAACCACAGGCACAGGGCCCACTTACGGTTGCAGTCATGCTGCCTCATGCAACAGGAAATTAAAACATTCACAAACTACATGAGTGCACATGGTACATACAATAAGAGAACACAACTATACTGCATAGTAAACACAGCAGCATAAAATAAATACATAAAAGGCGATTAAAATCGCCAGTGAAAGTAGGAACAAATGTGTAAATAAAGCGCTGATACAGGCAAAAACCTAAAAATAGACAAATACATAAAAGCGCCGGTAAAAGTAAATATAAACGTGTAGATATAACGCTGGTACAGGCAAAAGACCTAAAATAGACAAGTGCAACTTAAAACCAATGACCGATCACGGGACACAGCTCACAGCAGCGACCTTAACTCAAATATGTACCCTGAACATCAGCGAACTTCGTGATGTCAGACCTAAGGGTACGAGACGGCATAAATAAATCCGTCTGAGGGCTGCTGTGTGTGAGCGAGTTAAAGAGATGCGGGAGACGAATCAAGAAGCCCCTCTTTACAGAGTCAACTCTTCCACGAGGTACATGGAAGAGCTCGGGGCGCCGCGTACGACGACTTGGTGCTGACAGCGGGAACGTTGCCACAATATCAGGGCAGTCTATGTTGCCGCTGAATACTATGGTCTTTACATAATACTTATAATACTAATACTTAATAGAATACTTATATAAAATGTTGGTGTCTATGAGTATATTCGAAACCTAAAAGAATTTCTCTCTGAGGTCAATTGCTTGACCTCGGGAGGTCATAGAGTGCCTGCGAAGTCAAGTCTCGGGTACCGCATAACTTTTTTCCTAAACGACTTACCGAAGTTTTCAACGGTTAAATATTCCCACCAGCCTATAGATGGTGCACAAAGAGCTACCTAACCCCTTCAGGTCATCGGTTGACCTCAGGTCACGGCATGACTTCACGTTATGGCACACGGCAGAATGGCGCGGCACCGCATAGGTTTTCCCCAAAATCACTTAGAGAATCTATTTCACCACCATCGCATTCCTTTTAACCCACCAAAGGTGCTCTTTCCAAGTTTTGACCCCACCGGGTCACCGTTTGACTTCAGGTCACCTGGAAAGGCGCTAATATACAGTTAATGAGCCGTCAAAATACGTATTCGTTGTTTACCGATCGAATGTGTTCAAACTTATATCAAATGTTTGTGTCTATGAGTATGTTCGAAACCTAAAAGCATTTCTCGCTAAGGTTCGCCCTTGCCCTCGGGAGGTCATAGAGTGCCTGCGAGATCAAGTCTCGGGGACCGTATCACTTTTTTCCTAAACGACTTAGGGAAATCAGCCCAATAGCTTAATATTCACAAAAGACCATAGATGGTGCACAAAGAGCGGCCTAATCCCTTCATGTCATCGTTTGACCTCATGTCACGGGATAGGTTAACCCGCGCACTGCAGGGGGGTTGATTCCCCCCCCCCCCCCTCAGTTTTTCGCGGATAGCGAAAAAACTGCGGCGCGCAGCGCCGCCGGGTTTTGACACACCTGTTAGGACATCAATTGTGCACACTTTGATAAAAAATAACCTCAGGTCATCTCAGGTCAGGTCACCAGACCAGGATAAGTGACCCCACCTCCAAATTTTTTTGCAGTTGTGCCAAAGCCAGAGTTTCTCACCGATAAGTTGGAAACTTACAGTATGTCATAAGGGCATCAGTACTTACAATTCGTTTATCTCGGAATTTTGATATCGGTGACCTAAGGTCAGATCAATTTCGTAACCTCCCCATAATAAGTCAATGGGGAAATATACAAATGCTTGCTATTTCAAGGATATGCATGATATTAGTCCAATTACATCTGGATCATGTTATTATGGGATATTCTTGATGATCCAAGTGTAAGTTTTGTTCAGTGACCCCTATGGGGTCATTTAAGTACATGCGAGGTCACCATCAAAGGTTTGTCAATAACTTCCGACATAATGAAGATAGAGAAGTAAAACAGACAGCATGGTGTTTGTCTCGTCGAGACACGTCTTCCCATATGCAATATACCCTACTTCGGTCACCACTTGACCTTGACCTGGTACAGATACAGATACAGATGTATTTGTCATGGATCCACATCTTTGCAGTGGCTTTTCACCAGACACGTCAAATGAAATTAAAACAACGACAGTTAAAAAGGTATGGCAATCGCCTAAGCCGAACATATTCCGCAGTCCGCACAATGTAGATGCATGCATGTAAGATGAGTGCAACACTTCAGTCGCGACTATACAATATTGCTCGTTTCAGCACGGCACGGAACGATGGTCCACATGTTGGATCAAGACGCAGTTTGTTCAGCATGTTGACGCCCCTGCTACACAGTCTGCGCCTGCCGGCTTCTGTTCGGATACGCGGTAGTGTGACGCGACCGGCGTGCCTGGTGTTGTGGTCGTGCAGATCGTGGGCTCGCGGTCCAATGGTGTCTGCTATGTGCTCAGGGTTGCCGGTCGTCATGGCTCGTTGGACTGCGGATACCGTATGGTACTCAACTAGCTCAGTCGCGCGCAGCCAGCCGAGCTGCACGATAGCGTCTGAGACGTGGTCGCTGCGTCTGCGGCCGCTGACTACTCGCGCGCAAAAGTTGACGATTTTTTGTACCCCGTGAATTTGGGTAGCACCGCAGGAACCATACACGCTCAAACAGTAGCGCACCACGGACAAAGCGAGGGCTTGCACTATGATTTTCATGGTGCCTGATGGCAGCACATGCCGAGCATGGCTCAGGGCGATTAAAATCCCTGTGCACCTGGAGGTCAATGCATCAATGTGAGCCTTATAGTTCAGGTTACGGTCCATTTGTAGGCCTACGTTCTTAACAGTGGGTGACTCGGTGACATATGACCCGTTAAATCGAAGTGTGACTGGGGGAGGCTCTTCAGCATAGCGGGAGTCCCAAACGCAATCATCTGAGTTTTAGCGGCATTGATCTTCATGTCATTGTAGCAAGACCATTGAGGAAGACAGATTCGAGCGTCTCCTCCATGAGAGAAATGATGGTCGGCAAATTTTGTTTTTCCCCGTGATAAGAATCTGTGAGTCGTCCGCGAACTGCACAGTCGTGACGCCGTCCAGAACATGTAAACTAAGGTCGTTTGCAAAGAGCATAAACAGCACGCAGCTCAGACTCCCTCCCTGGAACACGCCCAAGTTGTCCTACCGGGGCCGAGACAGGATCGATTGCCTGAGGTCACATTTTTAAGTTGACTTAACAAGGTCACAATGTAAATCATTCGAAGCACATTGACAAGATAAACACAATGGCGTAAACAGTTTTCCGTTATCTTTTTCAATAAAAAGTTAATAGCGAAAAACAATTTTGCTAAAAAACAGCATTCTATTCCTTTTTTGACCTCTGGAGCCTCCAATATTAACCTGAAATCAATTTTGAGGTCAACTTGTCGATTGAAAATTTCACTGGCTGGCGTTTGCTTTTTTCTGTTTGTTTCTAACTAGCATAGTTTCCGAGATATATGGGAATTTCTGGAGCGATGTCCTAAAACAGGAAAAAACTGGAACATTTTGACCTTTGATGACCTTTGGTGACCTCAATTGTGACCTTATCTAAAACAATACTGAAACACTTTTGATAGAACTTGTATCAAGCTATCAAATGACGTTTTCCACTTGTCGCTACGTAGCGTAGTTTTTGAGATCTCACGGGGGCGTAAATCAACCTTCTGCAGTTCGTGTTCGGCGCAAAGCCCCTGCACTGCGCGGGTTAACGTTATGGCGCACGACAGAATGACGCGGTACCGCATAAGTTTTTCCCAAAATCACTTAACCCGCGCGGCGCTGGGGTCTCCAGCCGAACGCGCGGCGCTGGGGGGTAAATTTTACCCCCCCCCTCGTATCTTCCGAACTAATAACCGCAGCGAGACGCGCAATGCGGCGATCGCAAGCTCTCAACGAGAAGAATCGAATGCATACTCGAAATTCTTAAAATAAGGTCACGTGTCAGGTCACGGTCAGGTCAAATGTAAAATGTAAGTATTTGAGTTTTTGGGGCTATACTTTCCATCCAAAGCCTTATATTGCAACTATTATCACACAAAGTGCTCCAGAGTGTATAATGCATTTCCCGCATAAGTAAAAATGAAATTGTAAGCAAAGGTCAAGGTCAAGGTCATGTCACACAAGGTCACAGGTCTACGAAAGCCATGCGACACATGTTGTATGGGTTATTTTACACGTATAATTCGATAGAAGCAACCATTTTCACAGCTTGACACCATATAATCGTCCTCAGGTCAAGGTCAGGTCACAATAAGGTCAAAATTTGAAATTGATTAATCTAAATAAACATTGCATGTTGCTAGACTAGTTTTGTCTTCGAAATACAGTGGTGGCATTTATTTGTCTGTATCTGGTCAGTAAAAGCCAAAAAACGCAATTTAAAAAAAATGACGTCATGAGTTACTTGTTCTTAGAGAACCATAAGTCAGTCAAAAATAAATAAATTGCTTTGAAATTTGGTTTGAACATCGTTCATACTCGGTTCTCTAATATATCTTCCGTTTTTTTGAAAATCTTCAAACAAAAAACTTTTGTGGAAATTCTTCCCCAAAAATCAGTTTTTTTTGCATTTTTGGGGGTCAAAAACCCAAAATTTTGAAAATCTGAGATAGCCATGTCAAAAACAATGTTATTTTCCTTCTTTTGACGCCTTTGATTTGCAATTTGCAGTAACACGCTATTTTCTACGATTTTTCAAACATTTAACGTTTTTTCACCAAAAATGACATGGCATGACGTCACTAAAACGTCATTATCTGCCACAAATTTTCACGAATTTAAAAAAAAAATGGCAGAAGACGTAGAATTGATGCACCATAAGCTACCGTAAGTTTCACTTTGATATCTGTCATAGTTGTCAAGTTATGGAGAAAATCCGGGAGGGGGGGTAAAATTTACCCCCCCCCCCAGCGCCGCGCGGGTTAAAGAATCGATTTCACCACCATCGCCTTTCCTTTAACCCACCCAAGGTGCACAATTCAAGACTTGACCCTACCGGGTCACCGTTTGCC
The DNA here is from genome assembly GCA_036785665.1 of Chirona hameri. Taxonomy (NCBI): domain Eukaryota; kingdom Metazoa; phylum Arthropoda; class Thecostraca; order Balanomorpha; family Balanidae; genus Chirona; species Chirona hameri. The sequence continues at coordinate 15,329 of JAXIVJ010013674.1, forward strand.
CTGAGATGACCTGGAAAAGCGTTAATAAATATTAAATGGATATTATCGCCTTTCCAGGTGACCTAAGGTCAAACGGTGACCTGGAGGGGTCAAGTCTTGAGTTGTGCACCTTCGGTGGGTTAACACGCGCCCTGGAGGGCCTCGGCGAATTACACGCCCTGGAGCGGGGGGCGGATTTCGCCCCCCCCCCCCCCCCCCACCACGATCTCAAAAACCACGCAACATAGCGACAAGCGGAAAAAACATTAGATAGCTTGAGACAAGCTCTATCGAAAGTATTTCAATATTTTGTTTAGGTAAGGTCAATATTGAGGTCACCAGAGGTCAGCAAAGGTCAGATTTGTCAGTTCAGACTTCGCTCCAAATATCCCCAGATATCACGTGAACCTTGTTTTAGCTAGGAACAAACGGACAAAATCAATGGAAAGCTCTCTAAAATACAATCGCTAATGTGTCCTCAGATTTGAGCTGAGGTCGATAGTTTAGGCTCCAGAGGTCATCAAAGGTAAACAAATAGCAAAATTGTTTTTTGCAAATAACTTTTTACCTAATAAAGATGAAGCAATATGTTTGACGCCGTCGTGTTTGTCTTATCCCGTCGCTTCGAATCATAATCAACTTGACTATGTTAGGTCAACTGAGAAATTTGACCTCAGGTCAAGATCAAGTGGTGATCCAAGTAGGTTATGTTGCATATTGGGAGACATGTCTCGACGAGTCAAACACATTGGTACCGTTTTCACTTCTCTATCTTTATTATGTCGATAATTATTGACAAAACAGTGTTGGCGGTCACGAAATTGACCTAAGCTTAGGTCATTGATCACAAAATCCGAGATAAACAATTGCAGGTATCTGTAACCTTATCAAATCCTGCAAGATTGAAACCGATTGGCCTAAAACTGTGGCTGCGGTACTACCGCAAACGTTTTGGAGGTGGGGTTATCACGTGACCTGGTCTGGTGACCTGACCTGAGATGACCCGAGGACAAGAATGCCACATAATGTGGGTAATTGATTTCCAAACTGGTATGAGAAAAACGGCGGCACTACGCTACGCCAGTTTTCCGCTATCTTTGAAAAACCGGAGGGGTGGGCGGATCCCCCCCCCCCCCCCCTCTCTCTCTCTTCCAGGGCGTTCAGTTCAGTTCAGTTCATTTATTCACGTTAAATCCGCTCATTTGCGGCTTTTCATTAACGCAATGTCAAAAGATACAAAAGGTTAAAAGCTAGCACACATCACAATCAACACGTCACGCATTCGTCGTCACAATGAATCGTCTAAACGACCGTGTTCATGTCTGGTTCTGCAGTAAATGCAGCCTGAGTGCTCCTTTGAAGGACGACTGTCCATCATAGGTTGTGCAAAACTCGTTATAGGCGTCAACACCGCTGTACACCAGCTGCCTTCTTCCCACCTCGGTGCGTATTCGGGGTAGCCGCAGTCGTTGGGCATTCCGGGTGTCGTGGCCATGATCTGTCGCGTTCTCTAGTGTACATGCTATACTGGATGGTTGGCCTGTCTGTCTAATAGTTCGCACGTTACATATTCTATGGTACAGGACTAGGTTTTCCGCGCTCAGCCACTTCAAGTCTCTAAGGACATCGGTCACATGGCTTTGCTTTCGACGGCCGCTTATTACACGCGCACAGAAATTGAGCACTTTCTGCACCCGGCGTAGTTCAGTGGTACCACATGTACCATAAATAGTTATGCAGTATCGTAGCGTAGACACGACAAGCGAGGTCACGATCGGTTTCAGTGTGAAGGGCGGTAGCACATGATTTGCGTGGTTAAGCGCCAGCAGCGCCCCTGTGCACTTCGACACAACATGGTTGACATGGTCATGGTACGACAGGTTCTTATCCATGATGAGGCCCAGGTTTCTAACAGTTGCGGACTCATGGATAGTGGCACCGGCAAATCTGATGCTAACGGATGGCAGTCCCTTAAGCATCTGGCGCGTACCGAGCACAATCATCTGGGTTTTTGATGCGTTCACTTTCATATCGTTGGAACAAAACCATGCTAACAGCTTTGATAGAGCTCTCTCCATTCTCGAGATCAGGCTGGCCAGGTCAGCTTTTTTGCCGGACACCAACAGCTGGGTATCATCGGCAAACTGCACGATCGTTACATCCGGCACATGCAGACACATATCGTTCGCGAATATGGAAAACAATAAACAGCTGAGCGATCCACCTTGAAAAACTCCGGATGAGATTGGCAGAGACTTAGAAAAAATGACAGATCCGTCGGTGTTACGTACTTTTACTTGTTGTGAGTGGCCCTGAAGGTAATGTCGGAACCAAGTGGTGTCGACATTGTACAAGCATAGCTTTCCTAGCATCTTTTCGTGATTTATAACATCAAAACATTTCGAAAGATCGAGGAGTACAAGAATCGATACTTCTCCGCTGTCCATCGCCCCATATACACTGTCGGTAATCACTGCCAACGCCGTCTCGGTGGATCGGCTGCGCCGGTAGCCGTGCTGCGCGTCCGCGAACAACTGGTGCTCGCCAAAGTATTCGGCGACCTGACACTGCACCACGCGCTCGACAATTTTCATAACACCAGGAAGCATGGAAATCGGTCTGGTGTCACACGGCTGCGAACTGTCTGCACCTTTGGGGATAGCAGTCACCAAAGCATGCTTCCACGTGATTGGCACCAATCCGGTTTCCAGCGAGCAGTTAACAATGTCCAACAAAACATGGCCTATGCCATAGAAGAATCGTCTGAACATTTCCACACTGACTCCGTCCAATCCGGCAAATGCTGATCTTTTCATGCAATAAATGAGAGAGTACAGCGCGTCAAAAGTTACGGTCTGCAGTCGGAAGGCACATGTTAGGACGCGGGGTATCCTGACGGGCAGAGCTGTCCGCGGAGTCGGGACACTAGCCGCCGTTGCGGGGCCCACACCTACATAGTACGCGTTTAGAGCGTCCGGCGTACAAGCCGGCGTGACTGCGGTGACACTTTTCCCCGCCCCGACAACCGGCCGCAGCACTGCCCACATCTTCGATGGCCCTGCTTCGCGCAGCTGATCAGCAAAGTAAGCGGCGTGATCGCGTCTGATGGCCGCACGACACTGCCGGTTCACCACTTTATACTCGGCGCGGCTGCAGGCCGCGGGGCTGAGCAGCGCGCGGCGCCGCGACAGCAATTCCCGCGTGGCGTCGGTGATGCGCGGTGCACCAGGCGGCGGGAGCCTCACACGCCGGCTGGGTGCCACACTGTTCAGTAGTGGTGCAAACACCGCCAGAAAAGCGGCCCACTTGATATCCGGACAGTCAGCCCGGTACACCGCGGACCAGTCACTCATGGACAGCGACCGGTTGAATTCTGCGTCGTTGATTCGTGACATGGCCCGGCATTCCACGGTAGCTCCACGGCGGCCAATGGTCCCCACCTGGCGAAGAGCGATTCTCGTGAAGTCATGCGGAGTCCCGTAATGACACCGCGTGACACCTCTGCGGACCACTGCATTCGGTCGGTTGGTGGCCAGAATGTCCAGCAGTGTGCCAGCAGGTCGGTAGGTGGCGCGGGTGGTGTTGGCTAGATGCAGGTTGTATGCTGACAGAAGCCGGGACAGGTGAGCGCCGCGGTTAGGCTCGTTTTTCAGAAGGCAGAGGTTGAAGTCGCCTGCGATCACAACAGTCGCTCCGGGGTGTTGAGCTGTAAGGTGTTGTAGCTGCATTTCAAAGTCGTCGATGTCTGCTTCGACTTGACGCTGTGTATTCGTCGGGTGCCGGTACACTGATGCAAACAGTAACTGCCTCTGCTGCTTTATGGCGACTTTAGCCCAGATTATCTCAAGGTTGGATAACTCTACGCCCGTAGCAGGTGTCCTTAACACTGTGACCGAGTAGGTGGCCTTCGCTAATATCGCCACTCCGCCGTGACCTTTGGCCAGTCGGCTGGCTGCGGGTCGGTCCGCTCGGTAAATATTATAACCGTCGACATTGACAAGTCGGTTTGGCACACTAGGCTGAAGCCAGAGTTCACTCAGCGCAAGTATGTCGAAGTCGTACACTTCCGGCAGGTCGTGTCTCAGTTCAGGTAGCTTGTGCTTGTACGACTGACAGTTCAGCTGGCCGATAAAAATGTCGCCTGGTTGTTCACGTCGCCACCTGGTGCCGCCCCTGCGTCCCCGGTAGTTCGACCGGCGGTGGCGCCGTACACCTGGGCGCGCCCCTCTCACACGACCGGTCGGGTCAGCAGCGGCTCCAGGCGGAGGCGTCGGTCGGGCCGGCAGCGGCGCGCGGTGCAGGGGCGAGCGCGCAGGCACCGGGCTAGCAGGGCGGGGCAGAGGACCGCCACTGCCGCCGGGTGCAGGTGAACGCGGCAGCCGCCACGGGGAGGCCGCTGGCTGGGCCAACCGCACGACGGCTGCCAGCAGCTGGAGGTACACAAGTGACCTGAGGATTTCGTGCTTCATGCCTCCAGCTACTCGGTAAGTCCTGAAACTGCTAGCGGACTTGTCGACCACGGTGAATCTAGGTAAGCTGTAGGAGGATCCAGGTCGACGTCCGGTCAAGCTTAACTGCAGGTAGGTTGGTTGATGTTGGCTGACGATGTTGGCCGACGATGTTGGTCGACGATGCTGACGTTTGGCCGACTGGCGTCGTCGGTACGGTCGGCACGGTTGTCGGTAAGTGCACTCAGTTCCCACGCACACACTGACTGTCACGCTCAGTCGTTCGTTCGTACACTCCTGTCACTCACACAAGGTACGGGGCGGTATGGCGAGGAGAGCCGCCCGCGCTGCCGCATGCGCGCAGCGCTGGGTCAAGACAGTCACTGTTAAAGGGGAGGTGATGGTGGGGTGGTGGAATGGGTTCTCTAAGTGATTTTGGAGAAAACGTATGTGGTACCGCGCAATTATTCCGCGTGCCATAATGTTAACTTATGTCATAACCTGAGGTAAAACGATGACCTGAAGGAATTAGGTCGCTCTTTGTGCACCGTCTACAGGCTGGTGGGAATATTTAGCCGTTGAAAAACCTTCGGTAAGTCGTTTAGGAAAAAAGTTATGCGGTACCCGAGACTTGACCTCGCAGGCACTCTATGACCTCTCGAGGTCAAGCGATTGAGCTTAGCGAGAAATGCTTTCAGGTTTTGAATATACTCAGATGCCAACATCTTATATAAGTTTGAACACATTCGATGGTAAACAACGAATACGTATTTGGATGGCTCGTTAAATGGATATTAGCGCCTTTCCAGGTGACCTGAGGTTAAACGGTGACCCGGTGGAGTCAAGTCTTGAATTGCGCACCTTCGGTGGGTTAAAGGGAAGGCGATGGTTGTGAAATGGATTCTCTAAATGATTTGGGGAAAAACTTATGCGGTACCGCGCCATTCTGGCGTGTGTCATTACGTTAACTTATGCCGTGACCTGAGGTCAAACCATGACCTGAAGGGGTTAGGTCGCTCTTTATGCACCATCTATGTTTTTTTTGGTGAATATTAAGCTATTGGGCTGATTCTCCTAACTCGTTTAGGAAAAAAGTGATACGGTACCCGAGACTTGACCTCGCAGACACTCTATGACCTCCCGAGGTCAAGCGATTGGCCTCAGCAAGAAATTCATTTAGGTTACGAATATACTCATAGACGCCTACATTTGGTATAAGTTTGAACACATTCGATCGGCAAACAACGAATACGTATTTGGACGGCTCGTTCTAAATGGATATTAGCGCCTTTCCAGGTGACCTGAGGTTAAACGGTGACCCGGTGGAGTCAAGTCTTGAATTGTGCACATTGGGTGGGTTTAAGGGAAGGCGATTGTCGAGTTCACAAACCGGCTGAGCACAGGACACTGTATTGCCGCCGCGGGCCGAAACCAAACTGACCCTCCTCACCGGTCAACACCGCACATCCCCTCACCCCATAGCCACCAACCAATCACAGGTAAGCATACATCGCGTGACCGGCCGGGGCGACCCGGTGCCCGGTCACGCCGGACCGGTTCGAACCGGTACGGGGTGGCAGGCGAGGCCCAGACCAGAACATCTCCCTCCCCCACGGAACTTCCGCATGAAGTTCTAGTTTTGGCAGCCGAGCCTGTCCGGAACACGCCGCTGCCGTGTGCTGCGCCTCAGGATCGAAGACGGCAGCTGGAACCGTACGCGTCGATGTGGGGCGGCGTCGGCCGAATGTGAAGACTCGTCGTCCTCAGCCGACGACGACCCGTCAGTTGTAGACGGCGTGTGTGCGGGCCGGAGGAAGCGCCTGTTCCTCCACAGGACCCGCCCGCTGGGCAGCTTGACGTGGTAGTCCCGCTTGTATCCGACGCCGACGATGACGCCTACCTTGTCCCACCGCTTGCTCACCGGGTTTTGAAGTCGGATGTCAGCTCCGATCTTGAGCGGTGTCAGCGTGTGTGCAGAGGCGTTGTAGTGCTGCTCCCTCTGTAGGCGGTCCCGAGCAGCCTTGGCATCGCATTCGTCGGCTCGTTGTTGCCACTCAGAGGCGAAGGCGTTCCGGTGGGCTGGAACCCACGAACGGATCGGATGGCCGAAGACGATCTGAGCCGGGGAGCGGCCGTTGGCGCCAGGTGTGTTTCGTAGCTCGAGAAGCCCGCGGTGCAGCCGCTCGTCGTCAATGGAGCCGTTAGTGGTGGTCTTGGCGAGGAGGTGTTTAACCGTCTTCACAGCTGCTTCAGCGTGTCCGTTAGACTGGGCGTAGTACGGTGTGGAGAAGACGTGTGCCACCCCCCAACGCTTGAGGAAGACGGCGACTTCTCGGCTCTTGTACTGAGGACCTCCGTCTGTCCGTAGCCGCGCTGGGACACCGAGCGCGACGAACACTTCTCGGAGAGACTGGATGACCTGTCGACTGGTGGTGTCCCCGCGCGGGAACTGGAAGATCACTGGCCAGTTGGAAAGTCTGTCCACGCAGACTATGAAGTCCCTTCCGGCGAGGGTGAAGATGTCGGACGACATATCCTCGAAGATCCGAGATGGCGGTGATTCACTCGCCATCGGCTCTTGTGTCAGGCTGGCTCGGCGGTCCTGGCAGGCGTTGCAGGAACTGACGGTGTTGATGATGTCGCTGTTGATTCCTGGCCACCAAACGGTTTGACGAGCTCGGCGTTTGGTTCTGTCTATTCCTTGATGAGAGTCGTGAAGGGCGTCGAGAGTGACCCTCCGTGACGCTGTGGGGATCACGATGCGACCCCCTTGAGGATCAGGCCGTTGTCCGCAGATAGCTCGTGGTGAACACTCCAGAAAGGAAGGAGAGGGTGAGGAAGCAGCTCCTTGGAGACGGGGAAACCCTCGGTGACCGCCTTCAGTAGAAGCTAATAGTCGCTGTCGGACCCGGCGACTTCGCGGAGTTCCTCCAGGCGCGGGTCTGGCAGGTGTGGATCGTCCTGTCGAGCGGTGATCTCCCGGATGGTGATGAGTGACACTTGTTGGACGTGGCACTCTACAGCCTGGACAAGCTGATCATCTTCGGCCGTCGGCTCGCTGACAGGGGCACGGGAGAGCGCATCTGGGATCACGTGTTCTTTCCCTCTTATTCATTTGGTGGTGAAGTTGAAGAGGGATGTCTTCTCTTTCAGTCTTTGCAGACGTGCGTTTTCGATGGCGTCCAAGGTAAACTCGTTCAATATCGGCAGGAGTGGACGATGACCCACGAGGACGTCGAAGTGTGGTAGTCCTTGCAGGAAGATGCGACACTTCTTCAGTGCCCAGACGAATGCGAGGAGCTCCAGCTCCACCATCGCGTACCGCGACTCCGTGTCAGAGAGGAACCTGGATTCGCACTGTACCAGGCGCCGGCGATCTCCATGTCGCTGCAGTAGAGCATATCCCAGGCCCTTCAGTCTGGCAGCGTCGGTCTGCAGCATCGTTGGCAGAGACGGATTGAAGTGTGCCAGCACGGGCGGTGATGACAACGCGGCTTTGACGGCATCGAAGGCGGCTTGATGATCTGGAGTCCAGCTGAAGCTGTTGCTGGGCTTCAGGAGACCACGCAGAGAGTCGGCGGCAGATGAGATGTCTGTGGAGAAGTCGCCGAGCTGCTGGACGAGGCCCATGAAGGATCTCAGCTCCGTGAGGTTTGTGGGTGGCGGAAACTCAGCGATGGCGGCCACCTTCTCGTGGTGAACTTGTTTCCCGGCAGAGGAGACGCTGAACCCACAGTAGGACACTTCCTTTGCAGCGCAGTGGAACTTCTTCTCGTTGAGAGTGATGCCGTGCTTACGACAGCGGTCGAGAAGAGCTCGGAGATGACGTTCATGCTCCTCCAGGAATTCGCTGTACACCAGGATGTCGTCGACGACCTTGGTGAAGTTGTCCAGCCCCTGTAGTGCGAGGTCCCCTCGCTGGCAGTACTCGTCTGCAGTCGAGACCAGGCCCATGGGAGCCCGCAGAAACTTGAAGCGGCCCAAGGAGTCATGAAGGTCGTTAAGTGCTGGCTGTCGAGGTGCAGAGGTAGTTGCCAGTATCCAGATTTCGCGTCCAGGGTTGAGAAGTACTTGGCCCCAGTAGGAACGTGCGAGACGGCTTCTCGAGGAGTGATGAGTGGATGGAGCGGCCGCTTGACGAACTTGTTCAACTTGGTGAGGTCGATGCAGATGCGGACACCATCTGCTGGAGGCCTTGGCCACAAGCGCGAGAGGGTGACACCAGTCCGCAGGTTCCGCACCAAGCGGTGCGATGATGCCCTGTCGCACCATCTCGTCGAGCTGTGCCTTGACCTCGTCCCTCCAGGCGTAGGGAACATGGCGTGCCGTGCGGACCGCAAATGGCGTGGCGTCCTCAGCGACGTGGATGACCATGGGCGAGCCCGCCATCGGCTGGAGTGAGTCTTTGTTGTCTGACGTGAAGACATCGCTGTAGTCTCGGAGGAGTTCTTGGCGGAGTTTCCTTTGCTGTAGGACGTCAGTCGTTGAGTGGAATGAAGACACACTGTGTGCCCTGGAGGCGCTGGTTGCCATGACTCGCTGATTGGCGGGCGGCTGCGTCGTAGCAGGCTGGGGGTAGTGGGCTGGGAGTATATCCAGCTTCTTAGCCGTGTACCATGCCAGGAGCATCCCACGGGACTCTGTGAACACGTACACGGTGTCCTCAGTAGCTCTGCCCTCAAGGCTAATGGTGACCTTGAAGGTGCCGATGCAGTGCATGGCCTGACCATTGGCAGCGGAGATCTCGATGCTCGGTGGTGGCGACAAATCCTCCCTGCGTACTCCGAGCCGGCGTGCTGTCTCCGCGCTCATCACCGTGATCTCGGCGCCGGAGTCGGGCGTGGCATCAACGGTGCCGAGGAGGGACCCGGAGGTGTGGTTGAGTTGGACGGCAATCTTCGGTGCCTGGTGGTGACTGTCCAGACTGCCGACGATGACGACCTGTGGCACAGAGGCCTGGCAGTACGGGTACCGATGTCGGCTGCGGGACCGCTGAGTTTCTGATGGTTGCTGAGATGGTTGTCGTTTGCGGCATACCGTCGCCAGGTGGCCCTTGATGCCACAGGAGTAGCAGGTCTGGCCTGCAGCAGGACAGGCCTTCCTGATATGGCCGGTGCGACCGCAGCCGTCACATGGCTGGCCTCGTGATGGGCTCCGCTGGTCCTGACGTGATATATGGAAGACGTTGTGGTGACCCTGGTTGATATCTTGGAGTATCTCGTTGTTTGCCCGTGACGCCTCCTCGGATCGACAGATGTCGATGGCGTGTACCAGTGTCGGGAACGGCCGAAGCGCCAGTAGCTTTCGGCGGGTCTCTTTGTCACGAGTCCCCGACATGATCCGCGTGGTGACTCGCTGGTCGAGGCAGGAAGGGCACAGCTCGGCATCAGCTGCCATCTCTTTGATCGCGATCAGGAACGAGTCGAAGGATTCGCCTTCCTCCTGTCGACGTTCTTCGAACTTGACGCGGTCGATGGCAACGTTGTGCTGAACACGAAGATATCGCTCGATCTTGTCCAGTGAAGAATCGACGTTGTCTGAGTGCGGACAGATGCCGACAGCGTGTAAGCTGGCAGCACGCATGTCCTCAGTGAAGTACATTCGCAGGTAGGCGAGCTGGTCCGCCTGACTGAGTGTGTAGATGTTGCCGAGACGGAAGTAATCGTTCCAGGACGATCTCCAGAGGCGAAACTCACGTAGAGTGGCAGAAGATGACAACTTCACCGGGGGTGCTGCTGGCGGACGCCTAGCCGTGTTGTCCGATTGAGGTCGTGCAAGTGCTGAAGGTGTGGCAGGACCGACAGCGGTAGACGATGCCGGCGCCGATCCATGTGAAGTCGGGATGCTGATTTCTCCGAGTGCCGGGGAAGTTCTGCAGATCTCTGCAGTGTGCGCTTCAGCAGCTGAAGTCACGGGCTCCGCGTCGCTGTATACAGGCCTCGTTCACCCAGCGAGAGCTCCGGGCTCCATCGCTGCAGGCGTCGGTTTCTCCTCGGAAGTCGGAGCCGGCAGACGGTGCTCTTGTAGCTCCTTGCGGAGGAGTTCCATGTCTCGCTGGTGATGTTCATGCTGCTGCTGGAGCTGTTGTTGTAGCTGTAGCTGTAGCTGAGCGAGCCACGGCGGCGCCGAGCCGCTCTTGTCCTGGTCGGCCGAGTCGCTGTCCATTTTGGAGCTGGAACGCAGGTTATACGGCTTGCAGATGCAGATGCATGCAGATGCATATGCGACTAGCCGGGTGCCTGTGACGTAGTCACAATGGTAGGTCAGTAGATGCAGTCTGCGCCATGTCGAGTTCACAAACCGGCTGAGCACAGGAAACTGTATTGCCGCCGCGGGCCGAAACCAAACTGACCCTCCTCACCGGTCAACACCGCACATCCCCTCACCCCATAGCCACCGACCAATCACAGGTAAGCATACATCGCGTGACCGGCCGGGGCGACCCGGTGCCCGGTCACGCCGGACCGGTTCGAACCGGTACGGGGTGGCAGGCGAGGCCCAGACCAGAACAGCGATGGTGATGGAATGGGTTCTCTAAGTGATTTGGGGAAAACCTTATGTGGTACCGCGTCATTATGCGTGTGCCATAATGCTAAATTATGCCATGACCTGAGGTCAAACAATGACCTGAAGTGATTAGGTCGCTCATTGTGCACTATCTATAGGCTGGTGGGAATATTTAGCCGTTGAAAGAACTTCGGTAAGTCGTTTAGGAAAAAGTTATGCGTTACCCGAGACTTGACCTCGCAGTCACTCTATGACCTCCCGAGGTCAAGCGATTGACCTCAGAGAGAAATGCTTTTAGGCTTCGAATATAGTCATAGACAACAAGACTTGGTATAAGTTGGAACACATTCGATCGGTAAACAACGAATACGTATTTGGACGGCTCGTTAAATGGATATTAGCGCCTTTACAGGTGACTTAAGGTCAAACGTGGACCTGGTGGGGTCAAGTCTTGAATTATGCACCTTGGGTGGGTTAACGGGAAGGCGATGGTGGTGAAATGGGTTCTCTAAGTGACTTTTGGAAAAACGTATGCGGTACCGCGCCATTCTGCCGTGTGCCATAACGTTAACTTATGCCATGACTGTTCTGGTCTGGGCCTCGCCTGCCACCCCGTACCGGTTCGAACCGGTCCGGCGTGACCGGGCACCGGGTCGCCCCGGCCGGTCACGCGATGTATGCTTACCTGTGATTGGTCGGTGGCTAGGGGGTGAGGGGATATGCGGTGTTGACCGGTGAGGAGAGTCAGTTTGGTTGCGGCCCGCCTTCATGACTCCTTGGGGCCGCTTCAAGTTTCTGCGGGCTCCCATGGGCCTGGTCTCGACTGGAGACGAGTACTGCCGGCGAGGGGACTCGCACTACAAGGGCTGGACAACTTCGCCAAGGTCGTCGACGACATCTTGGTGTACAGCGAAACCCTGGAGGAGCATGAACGTCATCTCCGAGCTCTTCTCGACCGCTGTCGTGAGCACGGCATCACTCTCAACGAGAAGAAGTTCCACTGCGCTGCAAAGGAAGTGTCCTACTGTGGGTTCAGCGTCTCCTCTGCCGGGAAACAAGTTCACCACGAGAAGGTGGCCGCCATCGCTGAGTTTCCGCCACCCACAAACCTCACGGAGCTGAGATCCTTCATGGGCCTCGTCCAGCAGCTCGGCGACTTCTCCACAGACATCTCATCTGCCGCCGACTCTCTGTGTGGTTTCCTGAAGCCCAGCAACAGCTTCAGCTGGACTCCAGATCATCAAGCCGCCTTCGATGCCGTCAAAGCCGCGTTGTCATCACCGCCCGTGCTGGCACACTTCAATCCGTCTCTGCCAACGATGCTGCAGACCGACGCTGCCAGACTGAAGGGCCTGGGATATGCTCTACTGCAGCGACATGGAGATCGCTGGCGCCTGGTACAGTGCGGATCCAGGTTCCTCTCTGACACGGAGTCGCGGTACGCGATGGTGGAGCTGGAGCTCCTCGCAGTCGTCTGGGCACTGAAGAAGTGTCGCATCTTCCTGCAAGGACTACCACACTTCGACGTCCTCGTGGATCATCGTCCACTCCTTCCGATATTGAACGAGTTTACCTTGGACGCCATCGAAAACGCACGTCTGCAAAGACTGAAAGAGAAGACATCCCTTTTCATCTTCACCACCAAATGGATAAGAGGGAAAGAACACGTGATCCCAGATGCGCTCTCCCGTGCCCCTGTCAGCGAGCCGACGGCCGAAGATGATCAGCTGGTCCAGGCTGTAGAGTACCACGTCCAACAAGTGTCACTCATCACCATCCGGGAGATCGCCGCTCGATAGGACGATCCACACCTGCTAGACCCGCGCCTGGAGGAACTCCGCGAAGTCGCCGGGTCCGACAGCAACTATCAGCTTCTACTGAAGGCGGTCACCGAGGGTTTCCCCGTCTCCAAGGAGCTGCTTCCTCACCCTCTCCTTCCTTTCTGGAGTGTTCACCACGAGCTATCTGCGCACAACGGCCTGCTCCTCAAGGGGTGTCGCATCGGGATCCCCACAGCGTCACGGAGGGCCACTCTCGACGCCCTTCACGACTCTCATCAAGGAATAGACAGAACCAAACGCCGAGCTCGTCAAACCGTTTGGTGGCCAGGAATCAACAGCGACATCATCAACACCGTCAGTTCCTGCAACGCCTGCCAGGAGCGCCGAGCCAGCCTGCCACAAGAGCCGATGGCGGGTGAATCACCGCCATCTCGGATCTTCGAGGATATGTCGTCCGACATCTTCACCCTCGCCGGAAGGGACTTCCTAGTCTGCGTGGACAGACTTTCCAACTGGCCAGTGATCTTCCAGTTCCCGCGCGGGGACACCACCAGTCGACAGGTCATCCAGTCTCTCCGAGAAGTGTTCGTCACGCTCGGTGTCCCAGTGCGGCTACGGACAGACAGGGGTCCTCAGTACAAGAGCCGAGAAATCGCCGTCTTCCTCAAGCGTTGGGGGGTGGCACACGTCTTCTCCACACCGTACTACGCCCAGTCTAACGGACACGCTGAAGCAGCTGTGAAGACGGTTAAACACCTTCTCGCCAAGACCACCACTAACGGCTCCATTGACGACGAGCGGTTGTACCGCGGGCTTCTCGAGCTACGAAACACACCTGGCGCCAACGGCCGCTCCCTGGCTCAGATCGTCTTCGGCCATCCAATCCGTTCGTGGGTTCCAGCCCACCGGAACGCCTTCGCCTCCGGGTGGCAACAACGAGCCGACGAATGCGATGCCAAGGCTGCTCGGGACCGCCTACAGAGGGAGCAGCCCTACAACGCCTCTGCACACACGCTGACACCGCTCAAGATCGGAGCTGACATCCGACTTCAAGACCCGGTCAGCAAGCGGTGGGACAAGGTATGCGTCATCGTCGGCGTCGGATACAAGCGGGACTACCACGTCAAGCTGCCCAGCGGGCGGGTCCTGTGGAGGAACAGGCGCTTCCTCCGGCCCGCACACACGCCGTCTACAACTGACGGGTCATCGTCGGCTGAGGACGACGAGTCTTCACATTCGGCCGACGCCGCCCCACAACGACGCGTACGGTTCCAGCTGTTCTCTTCGATACTGGGGCGCAGCACACGGCAGCGGCGTGTTCCGGACAGGCTCGGCTGCCAAAACTAGAACTTCATGCGGAAGTTCCGTGGGGGAGGGAGATGTTCTGGTCTGGGCCTCGCCTGCCACCCCGTACCGATTCGAACCGGTCCGGCGTGACCGGGCACCGGGTTGCCCCGGCCGGTCACGCGATGTATGCTTACCTGTGATTGGTTGGTGGCTATGGGGTGAGGGGATGTGCGGTGTTGACCGGTGAGGAGAGTCAGTTTTGTTGCGGCCCGCGTCGGCAATACAGTGTCCTGTGCTCAGCCGGTTTGTGAACTCGACAATGACCTGAGGTCAAAGATGACCTGAAAGGATTATATCGCTCTTTGTACACCATCTATATGCTGGTGGGAATATTTAGCCGTTGAAGAAACTTCGGTAAGTCATTTAGTAAAAAAGTTATGCGACACCCGAGACTTGACCTTGCAGACACTCTACGACCTTCCGAGGTCAATCGATTGACCTCATCGATAAATGTCTTTAGGTTTAGAATATACTCATACACCAACATTTGATATAAGTTTGAACACATTCGATCGGTAAACAACGAGTACGTATTTGTACGGCTCGTTACATGGATATTGACGCCTTTCCAGGTGACGTGAGGTCAAACAGTGACCCGGAGGGGTTAACCCGCGCACTGCAGGGGCTTTGCGCCGAACACGAACTGCAGGGGGGTTGATTTCCGCCCCCCCCCCCCCCCCCCTCTCCCCCCCCCCCCCCCCCCGAGATCTCGAAAACTACGCAACGTAGCGAGAAGCTGAAAACGGCATTCGATAGCTCCATACATGTTCTATCGAAAGTATTTCAGTGTTTTTTTTTAAGTCAGGTCAAAATTGAGGTCACCAGAGGTCATCAAAGGTCAAATTTTCCAGTTTTTCCTGTTTTAGGACATCGCTCCAGAAATTCCCATATATCTCAGAAACGATGATAGTTAGAAACAAACGGAAAAAAACAAACGCCAGCCAGTGAAATTTATCATCGCTAAGGTGTTCTCAGATTTGATCTCAGGTCAATATTTGAGGCTCCAGAGGTCAAAAAGAAAAAAAACGCCGTTTTTTTGCTAAATCGTTTTTTGCTATTAACTTTTTACTTAATAAAGATAACGAAAACTGTTTACGCCATTGTGTTTATCTTGTCAAGGTGCTTTGAATGATATATATGGTGACCTGTTAAGTCTACTTAACAATTTGACCTAAGGTCAAGGTCAAGTGGTGACCCAAGTAGGGCATGTTGCATATGGGAAGACGTGTCTCGACGAGACAAACACATTGATGTCTGTTTTACTTCTCTATCTTCATTATGTCGAGAGTTATTGACACAAAAGTGATGGTGACCTCGCATGACCTCAAATGACCCAATATGGGTCACTGAACAAAACTTACACTTGGATCATCAAGAATATCTTATAATAACATGATCCAAAAGTAATTGGACTAGTACCATGCCTATCCTTGAAATAGGAAGCATTTGTATATTTCCCCATTGACTTATTATGGAGAGGTTACGAAATTGGCCTGACCTTAGGTCACCGATTTAAAAATTCCGAGTTAAAGGAATTGTAAGTACTGATGCCCTCATGACCTCCTGTAAGTTTCAACCTGATCGGTGAAAAACTCTGGCTTTGGCACAACTGCAAACATTTTTGGTAGTGGGGTCACTTGACCTGGTCTGGTGACCTGACCTGAGATGACCCGAGCTTATTTTTTCTCTCAAAGTGTGCGCAATTGATGTCCTAACAGGTGTATCAAAACCCGGCGGCGCTGCGCGCCGCCGTTTTTTCGCTATCCTTGAAAAACCTGAGGGGGGGGGGGGGCGGAAATCAACCCCCCTGCAGTGTGCGGGTTAAGTCTTGAGTTGTGCACCTTCGGTGGGTTAAAGGGTGGTGGAATGGGTTCTTTAAGTGATTTTCTGGGAAAACTTATGCGGTACCGCGCCATTCTGCCGTGTGCCATAACGTTAACGTATGCCGTGACCTGAGGTCAAACAATGACCTGAAAGGGTTAGGTCGCTCTTTATGCACCATCTATGGTCTTTTGTGAATATTAAGCTATTGGGATGATTTCGCAAGTCGTTTAGGGAAAAGTTATGCGGTATCGCGCCAAAAATACGTCATTGAAAAATGTGGACGTGACCTGAGGTCAAGCGGTGACATTTTCGGATAAAATGTTTTCTTGTGCACCATCTATGTGCTAATGCGAAAATGGTGCACTGGGATGACTCGACTACTTTAATTGTCGTAGGAGTTATGCGGTACCGCGATTTTTGGCCAAAACCGTATTTTTCACGTGTTTGTGTGACCTAAGGTCACACGATAGCAAAGAAAAGTCATCTGCTGTGTTGTGCATAAACTATGGTCTCTTGCAGATGGTTCTGTGCTCAATTGCATATATAAGTGTGTTATCTGAGATTGTATAGGGTACCGCGCAAATAGTTATCACCCATTAAAAAAAAAATGGTTTACCTAAGGTTAAACAGTGACCCAAACTGGTCCAATCTTGGTTTGTGCACATACACCTGTTTGACCTATTGTGACCTCTTTAGGTCAAACCGTTTCTTATATTCCCGTACAACTACATAGGCTGTGTACTGACGGCATTGTGTTTATCGTGTGCAAATTTGGGCGAAATCGGAGTTACTTTGAATATGTATTTGAATACGAATACGAATGCGTTGCTGTCTTCATGGACGTCTGAGTGCTTGCCTGCCGATGGATACCTCAGAGCACCTAAAAATTGCTGCCGCATTTTTAGAAGATGACATTTTTTACCATGTCAGGATAAATATATTTGTCCTGACTCAAAAAATGTCAGTATAAATATGTTAGCATAAATTTGTCACAATAATTTAAACGGCGTGTAACAGTGTCAGGATAAGCCCGAACAATAATTATGTGTGAATTTGAGATTAAAGGTCACGGGGTTTGACCTTGAAGGTCACGGGGCACAACTTTGAACATTCTTGTCATCTTGGAACTGGCACAAGGAATCGTTTGAGACCAATTTGTCGCGATCGAAAGGTAACTTTGGGAGTTACAGCGTTCCCCGTCGTTTGACCTTGAATTTGATCTTGAAGGAGACCAGTAAGGTCAAAATGGACTCGATTTTTGTAAAGCAGTAGGTTCGTTTTGACCTTAGTCCTTAGGACCAAATCGCGTAAAAATCGGTGACCGACGCTGCAAACGTTTCTGTGGAGCTATGGACATCATGGACATTGGACATTCATCCAAGCTATGTTTAGGCGCCCCAAGTGTGAAAGGTACAATACGTCAGCACCTTCAACGCCTCGCCAGGCATATTTTTAAAAAAAGTGTCACGGTTATTTCATGGGGGTCCAGGCCACTTCGTAGGCGCCATCCAGGGCGCTATCGGGAGTGTGGGGAGGTGGGCAAAAGCGTGCTATTGGTTTCAAGGGTCACGGGTGCCCGGTCGCCGTCGGAGGGAAGCTGAAGGCATCAGGGTGCCATCATTCTGAGTGCACCGGGACACCGCATCGCTTTCGGGCCGGTAGGGTGCCATCCGGGGGCGGTATGATACCTTCCGAGGGTAGCAAGAGATGCTTTCCGAAGGTGGCAAGACGTCTTCCGAACTCCGAAGGCGGCACATTGCACTCTGAGGGCGGCAAAATGTCTTCCGAGGGCGGCAAAATGTTTTCCGAGGGCGACATGATGCTTTCCGAGGGCGGCATAATGAGCTCTGAGGGCGGCAATATGTCACCGAAGGCGGCATGATGCCTTCCAAGAGCAGCATAATGCGCTCTGAGGGCAGCAGGATGCCTTCCGAGGGCGGCATATTGCACTCTGAGGGCGGTAAGATGCCTTCCGATGGCCACAAGACATCTTCCGAGGTCGGCATAATGCACTTCCGAGGGCGGCAAAATTCTTCCGAGGGCGGCAAGATGTTTTCCGAGGGCGGCATGATGCTTTCCGAGGGTGGCATAATGTTCTCTGGACTCTGAGGAGGGCATGATGCCTTCCGAAGGCGGCATAATGCGATCTGAGGGCGGCAATATGCCTTCCGAGGGCAGCAAGATGTCTTCCGATGGTGGCATGAAGCCTTCCAAGAGCGGCATAATGCGCTCTTAGGACGGCAGGATGCCTTCCGAGGGCGGCAAAATGTCTTCCGAGGGCGACACGATGTTTTCTGATGGCGGCATGATGCCTTCCGAGGGCGGTAGGATGCCTTCCGAGGGTGGCATGATGCCTTCCGAGGGCGGCATGATGCCTTCCGAGGGTGGCATAATGCCTTCCGAGGGCGGTGATGTACCTTCTGAGGGCGGCATAATGCGTTGTGAGGGCGGCAAGCTGTCTTCTGAGGGTGTCAGGGTGCCTTTCAACAGTGCTACGACTATGTCGGTAGACACAAGGGCGCCCTAGCGGCCTCCCGAGAACGCTACAGCGCCTTCGGCGCCGGCAAATCCTTTACAAGAACGGCGTCGCGGCGCCTTCGGCGCCGCGGTGCCCGAGGGCGCCGTTTTCTAAGGCAGGGGGCTTCAGCCCCTACGCCCCCCCCCCCTGGATCCGCTACTGCTAAATACCATATTGCACACGATAAGCACAGTACAAAAATGTGAGACCACAGCCAACATCAGGTCTGGGTCGGCCAGCATGGGGCGCAGAAGGAGTAGGAGGCTGTTGGGCTGTCCTTTTCGAGGTAGAAGACAGTCCTGCCGCTGCACCTGATGATGGGCCTGGTTCTGGGCAGAGTTGGGCATGCGATGGTTGAAGCTGAAAAAACAAACAGGAGAAATCATGACATGATTGCACCGACCCCGAACGCGCCGCGGATGAACGAACGGCCGCGGATGGTGCAGATGATCTCCGTGAAAACCTCCCGATTCGTCTTCTGCTCCATCTCTGTGGCTCGAGCCACGCGCTTGTCAACAGGTAGACCAGCAGACAGAGTCAGCTTCTCCTTGGCATGCATGTGCTGCGCAGACTTGGAGTGGGCTCTGAACCTTTCCGTTGCCTTCTTCCAGTTGGAAAAACCATCCAAGAAGATCGTCTCTTTGAAGTCTGAGCGTCCCATCAACTTTTGTGATAGTGCTCGGCAACACGTGTGGCACGTTACCGAGTCCCGTGCGACGTCGTAAGAGAGAAACGGGTACTCGGTGTACCACTGGCTTCTGAACTTCCTGCCGTTTGTCTCCGGAAAGGACACATGCGCTGGTTGGTGTGGTTCTGTGAAGGAAGGGATACGCCAGGATTAGGGATAATGTTTTAGTCGAACTATTAGGACATGTTTGTCAACATGTTTGGCGCATCCTATTTCGATGAACTTCTCGAACCGTGGTCAAGATATCTGAAGCTTCATCATTACCAGGAAGATACAAAACAGGTATATTTCTCAACAAAGGCCCCCCCCCCCTCCCCGGTTGGGCCAGAATTGTGATGCCTTGTACCGTCGTACCGTGGTATGGCTCCGAAGTACCGTCAGGCGTCAAATATGTGCAAATCTATTTGTGTAAGGTAGTCCGTACAGATACCATGGCTTGCAGAAGCTCATTTATACACATTAAAGGGAAGTTGACTCCACCTTGAAATATTCCTTGAAAGTTGGCAGTAGCCAGTAATGGGTATACTGAGCTTAAAACTACTAACATGACACTGGTGTTAACAGTAGATTGATATCGTTGTAGCTATTAACCAGTTTCTGTTTTGTATAACGTCGCTACCAAGAGATCCGATGTCAAAGGGTGTATCGGATTTTTAATGTATGCAAAACCCATGAAATCAAGCAAAATCCACCGAAATCGTACATGCATGTGCCGTTGATGAACCTATAATTTTGAGATGAACGATCTTATTGGGTATGATTTATATATAATACAAGCTACGATTCTGCTATCTCAGTATAAAAAAACATGTGGTGGTGGTCCTTAAAATGAGTTGATGGCAAGTGCGGATGTAACGGTGTTTTTTTTTGGTGGGGGGGGGGGGGGGGGGCATCCAAGTGAAGTCAATTATTTCCATGCAACGTCATAGATGTAAGGTTAAAAACATCCAAAAAGTCTTGCCGTTTGGGGCCAAATCATGGTTTCAAATCCTTTGGAGTCATGGCCCCGTGACAGCCTCCCCCGTCTGGATTCGCCCCTAGTTGATGTGATTGAAAATTCAGAATAGCGAGCACAGACGTGTAAACATGTTTTCGCCTTTCACGCATTGATAGTGCAGTTCAGTTCAATGCACTCATAAACCACTGCAATTTGCGTATTTATTGTGACAGTAGCGAAGCACCTTCGCGCAGTGTGTCAGATTCCAAGCAATACAGTCGGTAAGCAATTTGCTGTGTCGGTTCTAGCTCAAAACATATATGCTATGTGGTTTTGCAAATGAACTGCTTTTGCATTTCCCATGTACTATTTTACGTAAGAAAAGGATACTTAAGAACCACTCATTTGGTTTCCAGACTTATAAGGACATAAGTACCTACTTCAGACGAATATACCAGGCACCTGCTACGTTAGTTAGGACGGATGAATCCAACCGAAGCTTATGTGAAATTCGTTCACATTCTACACCCGATTTTGAAATAGGTTGGCTCTGACTTACCATCCAAGGTGTGCCCAGAAGCAGGCGCTTCTCTCCGTTGAGGCCATGGAGGAGGTCGAAGACAGTGGCTGGGTCGGAAGCACGGTCAGAGAAGGGTCCGGTGGTGGTGGTGGAGCGGGAGAGGGTGGCTCGGCACTTCCAGAGACTCCCGCGGATGAATCAGACTTAGGCGGGCCTGCTATGTTTTGACTAGGATCTCTTGGATTTCTGAAAAGTAACAGGACAACGTTCATAAGAACAAGGGACAAATTATACAATTGTGGTTGCCATAGACTATTAGGCATAGCCACGTGGGAGGGATAAGCGAAGCAATTTGTCCCTTCCACCTCCCATACTATAGGCACAGCCACGAGGTTAGGAGCAGGCAAAGCATTCAGGTGGCCTGAAGCCCAAAGCAGAATAACTTAACCGAAAATATTTGATTTACCCTTGCCTAAAATCTCTCCTATGCTTCTGTTTTTGACAGACTATCTGTAATTCACGTTTACCTCCGTTCTCCCTATGCACCTAAAATGTGAGGCAGGCATTTCAACTAAACGAAATTTCGCAGAAACGAAGATTTGCGTGGATGGAAATTTCCCTGACCGAAGATTTGCGAGTATTTGGGACGGGTCTGTGATATATATATATATAT
>JAXIVJ010013675.1:0-36544 GCA_036785665.1 Chirona hameri
ATATATATATATATATATATATATATATATATATATATATATATATATATATATATATATATATATATATATATATATATATATATATATATATATATATATATATATATATATATATATATATATATATATATATATATATATATATATATATATATATATATATATATATATATATATATATATATATATATATATATATATATATATATATATATATATATATATATATATATATATATATATATATATATATATATATATATATATATATATATATATATATATATATATATATATATATATATATATATATATATATATATATATATATATATATATATATACATACATACATACATACATATATATATATATATATATATATATATATATATATATATATATATATACATATATATATATATATATATATATATATATATATATATATATATATATATATATATATATATATATATATATATATATATATATATATATATACATATATATATATATATATATATATATATATATATATATATATATATATATATATATATATATATATATATATATATATATATATATATATATATATATATATATATATATATATATATATATATATATATATATATATATATATATATATATATATATATATATATATATATATATATATATATATATATATATATATATATATATATATATATATATATATATATATATATATATATATATATATATATATATATATATATATATATATATATATATATATATATATATATATATATATATATATATATATATATATATATATATATATATATATATATATATATATATATATATATATATATATATATATATATATATATTTATATATATATATATATATATATATATATATATATATATATATATATATATATAAAATAACACAAGTTGGGCAAAGAACAGCTAAGAAAGTTCACTGAGTTCAAAATTTTAATCTATCAGATTTCGACGAAATACCAGTGACCCAAAATGTCTCCCAAAATACGTCCCTGAATGCGCCCATGCGCAATTAAAAAAAAGAAGTTCAACATGTCTACAAAAAGCGGTAAGGAAAGGCGTGAAAGTCGTAGGCTCGTATCTACAACAGTTAGAGAATGGGAACTGATTCCCTTTGAAAGCCGAGTCACGCTGAAAACCAAAACATGCCCCTTAAAAAACCACACCTGGAGCCGCCCCTGGTGAGCAGAAAATTTTGAAATTTTTCCAAAATGTGCCCAATGAATATTTAGGAAAAGTCCAAATCTTTGATGGCCGTATCTCTACTCGTTTGGGGACAGGAGCGGACAAACTTTAAGGGGGGGGGGGGGTCGTTTTAGCCTCCCGGACACTAATAGGGTTAAAGGCTCCCTTGTATCCGCCCTTGGGGCCCCCATGTGAGGAAAATGTTAGGCAAAAAAAAATCGAATAAAAAAGGCTGAATGGACCCCTAAAAATGGACCAAATCCATTAACTTAAAAACTTTGAGGTAGGTAGGTTGGGCCCTCGATCTACCTTTTCAGGGGTCCTGACAGAATTCCCATGAATATCCATGTATGTCCTCTTTGGAACTATGGCCTTTTGCCCCATTTCCAAAGGGGCATACAGCCAAAGAGGGAAGTACGGACCTTCAGAGGGGGGGGGGGGGGGCAATTGTCCTGTTTGCCCCCCACCCCCTGGGTATGCCTATGAACACTGCATGGAAGATATTGCATAATTTAGTCTGAACAACCTTGCCAAAAAGCCCCAAGCCTAAGTATACACAAACTAAAAATGATGTCTCAGTTGCATGCCCTCAGAGCCCTCAGAGACACAGAGCAACCACGATAACAGCAAAAATGGGTGAATCCCTGGCCCTCAAGTTACCAGTGAGCTACAGCTAGTGCCCAACATGAATCTGGGGCATCTGACCTCATTGAAACCGACCACATATAAGATAACGAAATTCCCCACCCCCAAAATGTCAGGTTCAAGATCCATTCCCAGAATCTCTTACAGGAGTTACGGAAAGGAAAAATGAGACTGAGAATATTTAGGAATAAGTTATGTCAGCTAACATTTATGTCACATATTTATGCTGTCTACTTTTCATTATACAACTTATTGTTTGAAAAAGCTATTATATTCTGACAAGAGGCAAATTAACCTACAAGTTAACTAAAATAAAGTCATTACAAAAACAAAATGGAAGTAATCAGTAGTAGCTACCAAATATCATCTTGCTGCACCAGTTGCAATATCAACTAAGATACCTATACCTAATATAAACCACGAGCACTGGCGGATCCAGAACGGTGTGGGGGGAGGGGGAAATTTCAAAGTCTCACACAATTCTGAAAACTCATCGGATTTCGCTTCATTGTGCATTGATAGCTGATTTGAAACAAACTTTCCTTAATAAAAGTTGCTTAGATTTTCTTCTATTGGAAATGTGTCAATTTTGCACAGCGGTTTGGGGGCCATCTGGATCCCCCTGGATCTGCCAGTGACCACGAGTAGCCATTTTCGGTGATGTGCATAGCTTTATTTATCAGTCCATAGTGACCATACTATTTCCACCAATGGGAAGCGGCAACATAGTTCAGATCCACCTGTTAGCCAATTCCCTCCTATGGTGGTCCTACACTAGTATGAAGCCAATAGCCAGCGAGTTACTTGTTTTTCATTATATGAGATGTAAATCTAAAAAAATAATGCCACAAGTATTACAAAATTATCTTCTGAAGCATCAATTAATATGCCAATTGGTGGAGCGCATGTGATTCTTCATTCAACCAGTGTCCCAAAATTCCATTTTTGCTTGGGTGTCAGAGTGGAAAATTGAGCCAAAAAAGACCATGAGAGTGAAAAATCATGTACAAAATGGTACAATATTGATGTCTGTTTTGAATATGAAAAGCAGTAGTTTTTGTTGAAATGAAGTACCTTTATTTAGTCAATACCTTTTTATGTCAGAATCAATATCACAATTCATAATTTGGGAGTTAAAAATTCACTCCAAAATGGGAGTGAGAGTGGAAAATTATTCACATTTGGGTGTCATTTCCCACCCAAATCGACAAATTTTGGGACACTGCATTCAACAGAGCATAGGTGGTAATAACTAGCGGCAAATATGGTATCATGACGGCATAAGTAACTTGTTATGTTTTGTCTGAAATACTGTGTTGAACATTTTGTGTATGTGACTAAACATTTTGGTTTGGGTTCAGACTGGTTATTGATTCGACTCTGATTGAATCTATTGGAATCATTCGATAAAAATCCCTTGAATCAAAGAAGAATCAATTCACCACCAGATTTTTTTATTCATGAATCATGATTGAATCAAAACCCGCATAGAAACAAGGCTGATTGAATAAAAAAGACTGCAATGTTATTTAAATGGTGAGTCAAATGTGATTTAATACACAAAAAAATGATTCTTTGAATCGGAAAGAATCATTTATCAAAATGGTTATCCATGAATCAAACAGTGACTGAATCATTCATATTCCAAAATGAATTGTGATTGAATCCTTCCAAAAAAGGTGAATCAATAACCAGTCTGTTTGGGTTGATGGTCTGATAGGTACCTATTTAATAAAATGAGCGATATGTTTTCATATATTTACAAATTTATCAATTCTGTCCATCACTCTAAAGAACTATTTGAAAATCAATCTTCATGATTGGTACATCATCCTGCCTTCTTCAAAAGAAGGGCGAGGTGAGTGAACTAGGTACCTCTATCTATAACCCAACTTGAAATTGAATTTAAGGATTCACTAGGAATGAGAAGAAAAAAACTAAAATACTGATACCAAA
Organism: Chirona hameri; assembly: GCA_036785665.1. Taxonomy (NCBI): domain Eukaryota; kingdom Metazoa; phylum Arthropoda; class Thecostraca; order Balanomorpha; family Balanidae; genus Chirona; species Chirona hameri. The sequence continues at coordinate 3,853 of JAXIVJ010013675.1, forward strand.
TCGATAACCGGTCGGTCAGACCTGGAATTTTTGGTTATTTAACGGTCAAGCGAATACCCTTTCCACATTTGTAAAATATTCAGCAATATTCCTTTCAAAGCATCTTTTAATAAAGCATTACATTTATAATAAATTATCAGATTCTAATTTGATCATGATTTCATGGCTAGGTAGGATCATTGCTGATACAAAAATAACTACTAACAAGTAACAATCTTAGAGGTACAAACAGTTACAGGTACCATCTTTGTCCCAGATAAAAGCCTACCAATGAAGGATCAGATTTGAAAGATATAATAGGTATATAGGTGTTTTAATATTATCAATGACATTCAGTCATACATCTTAACCTTACATATTTTTTTTGCAGCATGTTGAACAAAAAGGGTACCTATTCACAAAACAAAATATGTTCACATTGTCATTTTTGATGCTTTATTTGAAGGAGACAAAAGGTATCAGGGAACTATTTTCCACATTTATTCTTACACCTTACAAGGGAATAATTTATCAAAGTGGAACACAGTATCAACCAAATAACATACATTTCAAGCTGGTCCTGTTCACAGCTTTGGGTCTTTCATATCTTAAAGTATACCTTCATATCAGACTGGTTATTGATTAAACTTTTTTTTGGAACGATTCAATCATGATTCATTTTGGAATCTGAATGATTAAATCACCGATCAATTCACAGATACAATTTTGAGATTTGATTCTTTCCAATTAAAAGAATCAAAACAAATATTTTAATTGATTCATGTGTGATTCAACATATAAATATATGTGCTGAATTTATGTCTAATCAGTACAAATGGAAACATACATATCAGGCCCGGATCCAGGGGGGGGGCGCTAGGGTGCACCCCCGAGCCTGGGTCGCGCCCATGTCACGCCATACAAACGCGCCTGTATGGTGCAACTTTTTGCTCTGCTTAGCGCGGGTCCTGACCTCGGAAATCCATCCATACAAAACATTCGGACTAAATTTATTTTAAAAAACTTCACGGACATATCACAGCTAGGGATAGACAACAATGCCTGCCAATATGAAATTGATGGCCAATGATGGGCTTCAGTGTGCTTGTGGTCAGTGGTCAACTTAGCGATAAAACATTTATGAGGTAGGCTTGGATGCCAACTTAGAATTCAGGTTCCATAAGTTAAGTATTGTATATTAGTATTGTGTGTTGAATATTAAATATATAAATATCGTATCAGTAAATAATGAACATTAAATACAATTTAATATGCGATATTTGAATATAAATCAAATGCATACGTAATTAAAATGTTGATGGATCCCATCGTATATAGCAACTTAATAATTTGCCCTTAACCCTCGCCCGTGCAGCGTCCGATCAGTGCGTGACCGTGCAAAGGGATACCCCCCCCATAGCGTTTCGCCCCTAATTGAGCTAGAGCTTCGATTACAAAACGAGCGTGTTGTTTGTCACGAGAGGAAGCCATTGACACCCACTTTAAAGTTCCTAGATCATTAGGTGACCTCTGAGGTCATGTCAATGACCCAAATCAACCAAATTGTAAATGCTTATAAATTGAATTTAATCGAGCTAGAATCGCGAATGACCATTATGCCATTATGCCATTGCCAAATGCCAAATGGGTGCCAAATTAGAAACCAGCGTCACAAAATGTCCTAGAAACTGCCAAATTCCAAAAAGGTCATCCCAGGTCATTTGAGGTCAGTGACCTCGGTTGACCTGTGGGGGCGCAGACCCCAGTGTAACATATCATTATGTAAAATGGATCCCATATTTGAAATCAGCGTCACAAAATGTCCTAGAAATTGCCAGAAGCCAAAACAAAGTAATATGAGGTCATCGGAGGTCAGTGACCTCGGTTGACCTCTGAAAAGGTCAATCGAGGTCACAATCTCAATGAAAACCACAAATGTCACCTGGAACACCTGTGCATATGCTCCTGAACAACAAATACTCGGAAACTGCACAAGTTTCAAGGATCAATACTACGGGACGCCAGTTGCGCCTGACATGACCTTGAAAAACAGGTCATAGGTCACGGGTCATGTGACCTACAAGTTGGAAACTTTCAGAATATGTGTCAAATTGTTCACAAGTAGGGTATTTAAAATTCATCGCAATCGGTGGATATTTACGCGAGTTATTCTCGAAAAACCGAGGGGGTGGTATCCAACTCCCAGCACTGGCGAGGGTTAATGGCCTTGAACCAGGGGTGTAGGTTCCTATTCAGTTAGGGGATTCAGTCCCTCCCCCCCCCCACAACTGGGGCTTCAGCCACCACATTTGACGAAGAAGTGAGTCAAATCCGGGGAGAAATCTGCATTTTGTGGATTTTGACTGTATTTTAAGCGTTTTGTTTTCAAGCTCAGCCCCCCCTTTCCAACTTGTCTGGAGAAGCTACGCCTTGAACCATCAACCAGTGATCATAAATATTAATGGGATCATGGAAGGACATGACAGATCAATAATGGTCATGAAATATGTGCTAAATTCAGAGGTTTCGGCCGCCAAAAAGCGACACAACTATTCAACTGCGGCGGCGCCCCCACACTATAATGAGCTACATGACCTGTTTGACCTAGTTTGGTGTCTGTGACATCACAGGTCACCAATTGGAGGTCAATCATCAGGGCGCTGTGAGATGAGGAAGAGCCGGCCTAACGAATAATGCATGAATCATGAGCTAGCATTGGTTCCAATGTAAAAATATTTGGTGCCTCTGGAATTCGAACCCACGGTCGGCAATAGGCGTTTCGACATTGGTTAACCCCCAAGCCGATTTGACCACTTTTCACCTGGCATATCGAAAAATTGTAAATGGAAACGTTGTAGCCAAGTCTTGTAGCTATCTTGCCCAGCAGTCAGATTTAACATATGTCCCATAGGTTACGAGTCAGCCTCGTCTGAAAATTGTCGATTTAACATGGGAACCCTATGGTCTAGTAGGTGTTGAGCGCCCAAACGCCCGAGTGCTGCCAACTGTTAAAGGTGGGGGCTGGGCTGGTCGGTCTCGCTGCGCGGAGCAGGCGGGAGCCCGGGGACGGGAGGCGCGACGTGATGGAAGCTGACGCTGCTCGTAACCCGCCGTGCTGACGACCAACGCGTGCGGTGACTGAGCGGCCTCCGTCGAGCCGTCAGCCGAAACTGCCGCGTCAGGCGCGATGAAAACGCAAAGGCGGAGAGGAGATGAGTCGGAGAGGAAAACGAAGGGATGGTAGATTGGAGAAACAAGAGAGGTACATACATGCAGGGTCGCAGCCAGGGAGGGGGGGGGGGCAATTGCCCTCCCCCTTACGGGTCACAGGGGGCCCCGCCGAGATAGGCCCAGACACCATTTGCATTAGCTATGGTAGATGGCTTTCAAAAAGTCACAGAGAAGCCCTCAAACCAGGCTAGGGTCACTCTGGTGTATGTCAAGGGCCCTCAGAGACACTGAAGGGCTTTCCAAGCCAGCCCAGAGGGCTCTTGGGCATGTCCAGGGTCCCATTGAGCCCACCGAGGGGCCCAAAAACTGTCCAGGGGCCTCTCTAGCATGTCCAGGGGACCCATTGAGCCCACTTAAGGACACAAAAACATGCCCAGGGACTTTTCGAGCATGCCCTGAGGCCCATTGAGCCCATTCAGGGCCCCAGAACCTGCCCAGGGGCCTCTAGAGCATGTACATGGGCCCATTGAGTATGTTCAGAGGCCTCTCGAGCCTGGCCAGGGGCCCATTATAGTCTGTGTTGGGCCTCTTGAACCTGCCCAGGGGCCCATTATAGTTTTCCCAGAGGCCCATCGAGTCTGTGCAGGGGCCTCTCGAACCTGCCCAGGGTCATTAGAGCCTGTCCAGATGCCTCTCGAGCTTGCCCAGGGGCCATTGAGTCTGTTCAGGGCCTCTCGAACCTGCCCAGGGGCCATTGAGTCTGTTCAAGGGCCTGTTGAACCTGCCTTGAGGCCATTAGGGTCTGTTTAGGGGCCTCTCGAGCTTTCCCAATGGTCCATTGATCCTGTTCAGGGGCCTCTCGAACTTGCCCAGGAGTTATTAGAGTCTGCTCAGGGGCCTCTCGGCTTACCAAGGGGCCATTGAGTCTGTTCAGGGCCCTCTCGAGCTTATCCAGAGGGCCATTGAGTCTGTGAACGGGGCCCTCGAGCCTGCCCAGGGGTTGCTAGCCGTCGCCTGGAGCGCATGCCAGCCGTGGTCGGCGCGGTCATAATCAGCGATAATGTGCTGTACTCTGACCCACCTGGTGCAATGTTTTCTTCGGTTTAAAAATGGTAATTAGATGTCTGATGCGGTTTTTTAATTTCGGGGGGGGGGGTTGTACAAAACAATTTAACAATTTTCCTCTCAGGAGAGTGTGTGCTGCAATATTTGTCAGCCAGGGACGTCACCGACGGGAGGGTCGGGGGAGGTCTGAACAAACTTCCCCTTTTAAAAGGCGGGAGAGGGAGGGGGGGGGGGGGGGGGGGGCGACCCCCCCCCCCCCCCTCTCCCACACACACCTTTTGCGGGGAAAATTAACAATTTATCGAAAAAAACAATTTATCGTATTTGCAGCGCAGTCAAAATCCAGCTATGTCAAAAACTGGCAAATTTCGCGCCGCTTCGCGGCATGACACAAGTTTCGCAATTGCTTATACAAATTTGGAAAATGGAAGAAGAAAAATTGCATTAAGTGTCTGGCAGAGGCTCTCCTTGGCGGTAATTGCTGGCCCGCGACGCGAACGCAACGACGAGGAGATCGGCACCGTTTTTTTTCCCGGACCGGCCTATAAACATTTTCCAGGGAGGGGAAATAACCTCTGGCAATTTTCCAGGCAAATAATTACGTTAACCGGTTGATGTGGACCCGGAGCAAACTAGGGAGTAGGGTAGCTACTTTACGTTAGTTTATTGTTCAAGTAAATATAATATATAGCATTACGTTAGGTATTTCGTTCAAGGTCAAATATAAGTAAAACACGAGACACACATACATACATATTGTATTACATACACTCCACATACACTTGAACAGTGTCAGTGTTGATGGAGCCGGGGTGCCATCATTGCAACAACAGGAGACTGTTGCCAATCTCCCTGGCTCCGGCGCCTCGGCGAGACCTGGTTGTGGGGTGTATTTAGCTGGGCGAAAAGTCCTGAATAATAAAAAAAACAGCGTCTAAGGCAAAGGGGAAAAAACCTGCGCGGTGGGCCAAAAACCCCTGTTATATTTGTTTAGCTAAACGTGTTTGGTAGAGATAATCTAAGAGGAGACCTATCAATTCAGGATAACTATCACCTAACAGTGTTTGAAGATTTAATGTGATGCGATTTTGTTGTGTGTAATTAATAATGTTCTGTCGTTTATCGTTGTGTACTGGGCAAGTAATAAGTAAGTGCTTGATTGTGTAGCGCGGATAACCTGGGCAATGTTGGCAATTTGGTGGCGGGAGGTTCTCCATAATATAATAATGAGTAATTTTTGTATGACCGAGGCGGAGGCGCGCCAATATCACCTCCTTTTCTCTACAATTCTGGTGACTAGATATAAAATGTTGGACTTTTGGCTTGATCGGATGAAGATGAAAATGCGGAGCAGCGTCCCACTCGCGCTGGCGCAATATGTTAAGTTGTAAATTTATATAATTTAAAACGTCTGTTACTGGACTTGGTAGTTGGTTTTCTGAAGGTAATTCTAGGCTCAATTTCGGTAGTCTGTCGGCTTCCTCGTTTCCCGGGATACCGGCGTGTCCTGGGATCCAGAAAAATGTAATACTGCTATTTCTGCTGTTTAAATACTTAATTAGCTGTCTAATTTTAAATATTATCGGATTTATACAGTCACTAATCGAGGAAATGGCAGAGAGCGAGGCGGAAGAGTCTGTGCGAATGACTACTCCCTTAAGTTTTTATTTTCTGACATATATTAATGCTAATAAAATGGATAACAATTCCGCTGTGTATACGCTATTTATGTCCGGAAGTCTAAAGTTATTGCTAACTGTGTTTGTGAAGTATGCACCACCGGTTCCGCCGTCGCCCCGTGAACCGTCTGTGTATATGTATGTGTATGTGTTGTGTTGTGCTTTGTGTTCGTGGAAGAGTGTGTGTGTCTCTGACGCGGTGCTGTGTTTTTGTTGTGTGTGAAGAGGCGGTGTGTGTCTGGTGTTGTGTCGAGCCAGTGAGATGTGAGTGGTGGCGTTGGCATTGTGTTGATGTGAGCGATGTTGAATAGTGTGAGTGTTTGTCTGATTCTGTGACTGATAAGTGGGTGTCGTTTTTGTAGTAGTGTTTGTCGTCTTGTGGGTGCGGAGTGATTTAAGATGTGAAATGTTGGTCGTGTGGGGTGTGAACTTGCTCTGGCGTAGAATCTAAGTAATGTGTATTTGCGTCGGCGGCAGAGATAATGTTAATTCGTCGCGTACATCTCTGCACTAAATCATTGAAGTGTGGGATGAACGAGAGACGTGTGTCTAGCGTTATTCCCAGATACTTGAATGATTTGACGAAAGGGATAATTTGATTGTTATATTTTAATGGAATGTAGGGTTCCACATATGCAGTTTTTTTTTGAAAAAATTAGGGATGCCGATTTACTTGGAGAAATTTCCAGACCCCATTGGTCGCACCATACCTTTATATCAATGACTACTAGTTGTAACATTTTGCTGGCTTGATCGACACTGGGGTGCGAGAACCCCACCGCCAGGTCATCAGCGTACATTTAAAATTTGAGACCTTTGTCGATCTTGTTAATATTACTGAAAATGTCGTTAATCATAATTAAAAATAGGGTTGGGAGAGGACCGATCCCTGTGGGACACCGTGGTCCTGATTTTGATTTGGGGGAATATGTGTTGCCGCACCTTACATTAAAAGTTCTGTTGTCTAAAAAGTTTTTGATAAATTTCGAGTCGACCTCGAATTCCGGCCTTATGGACCTTTACTAGAAGTGCGGTTTTGTTGACTCTGTCAAACGCAGCTCTCAAATCAAGAAAGAGGCCAACTGTGACCTCTCTCCCTCGAAAGCCGCGCTGGACAGAGTCGATAAGACCAACTAAATTGTCCGCAGTGGAGCGACCAGGTCGAAAACCACTTTGGTGTGGGGAAAGTAAATTATTTGATTCAATGTATGTCCTGATGCGTCCATTAACCATGCGTTCGAATAGTTTACATGCACAACTAGTTAGAGAAATAGGGCGATAGCTAGCGGGAGAAGATTTAGGTTTGCGAGGTTTAAGTATAGGAATTAGCGTACTATTATGCCAAGTTTCAGGGAAAGTGCCATCAAACCACATGGTATTGAAGGCTGCTAGTAAGTTGGTGAGACCAGTCTCTGTCAAGTTTTAAAGAAGGAGTAGTCAATTTGATCTGGCCCTACGGAAGTTTTACCACATTTACTAATAGCGTATGTTAACTCTGAGTTGGTAAAAAGAGAATTATAGATTTCTACGTTGTCAGAGTCGAAATTAAGAGATTGAAATTTATCGTTAAGTTTAGTAAAAGTTGGTGTACATTGTTGTGTTGATGATATGTTAGCGTAGTGTTGTGCAAATTGTGTTGCCACCTCTAGGGGAAGCGTGTAAGATGTGTTGTGTATTTGTAAGTGTGGGATTTTGTATGCCGGTGGTCTTTTATTTGAAAATGATCTAATTAATGTCCACATTTTTGAAAGGGAGGTAAGTCGAAATTAAGAGATTGAAATTTATCGTTAAGTTTAGTAAAAGTTGGTGTACATTGTTGTGTTGATGATATGTTAGCGTAGTGTTGTGCAAATTGTGTTGCCACCTCTAGGGGAAGCGTGTAAGATGTGTTGTGTATTTGTAAGTGTGGGATTTTGTATGCCGGTGGTCTTTTATTTGAAAATGATCTAATTAATGTCCACATTTTTGAAAGGGAGGTAAATCGATTAAAGGTAGATGATAATTCCTGCCTAGATTCTTTTTTTGCTTTGTCAATGATTGTTGTAGCCAAAGAGCGAGTTCTCCGTACTTCGTGTTCGTTTTCTGCAGTGAGCGGTAATCGCCACGCCGTGTGTGGATTGCTCAAGAATGTAAATACATACATACATACATACATAATACAGGCTTGAAATTTCCGAAATGCTCTTTTCCGGAGGGCAACAGCTCTCTGGCATTCTGTGTTCCACCACGGGGCAGTACGCTGCCTCGGGTGGTGTTGTGTGTGTGTGCGTGTGTGTGGAATGTGTTGATGAGCTGATGCGAGAATAGTGTTGAAAAAAGTGTTAATGTCAGTCTGGGAGTTATCGGGGTGGTTAGCGTCAATGTGTTTTTGAAAGGAGGACCAGTCTGCTTTGCGAAGGTTCCATCTAGGCAAGGAGTACAAATTTGTCTGTCCTGAAGGGACTTGAAGTTCTAAGTGAATTGGGAAATGATGGCTAAAAAGAGGGTCAGATTGTGCGTTAAATGTAAAAAGTGTCACGATGCGTGGTGTGGCGAAGGCGAGATCAATGGCGCTGTAAGTCACCTCGCCTCCTGAGTGGTGTATGTGTGTGGGTGATTGATCGTTAAGGAAGACCAAATTATGCCGGTCCAGTAGGTCCAGCATAATTTGGCCTCTGCGGGAGTTCAATCGGCATCCCCAAGCCCGACTATGCGCGTTGAAATCGCCCATAATCAGACATGGGGTGTTAATATTTGTAATAAGCTGAGAAAAAGAATCAATGTCTATGTCCTCAGTGGGACGCAAATAATAAGAGATAAGAGTTAGTTGTGTTGTGACTAACTCTTAGCTGAGGGATTTTAATATTAACGCCGACTGCGTCTAAGGTTGTTTGAAGGTTGATTTGGTGATTAATTTGGCCTTTGCGGCCAGCATAATTTGGCCTCTGCGGGAGTTCAATCGGCATCCCCAAGCCCGACTATGCGCGTTGAAATCGCCCATAATCAGACATGGGGTGTAAATATTTGTAATAAGCTGAGAAAAATAATCAATGTCTATGTCCTCAGTGGGACGGAAATAAATAGAGATAAGAGTTAGTTGTGTTGTGACTAACTCTAGCTGAGAGATTTTAATATTAACGCCGACTGCGTCTAAGGTTGTTTGAAGGTCGATTTGGTGATGCAAAAGTTGGTTTGAAATAAGCAAAGCCGAGCCGCCTCGGCGCGGTGATGCATTTACGTTATTTGTATAAAGGCTATAGCCCGGGATTTTAAAAGTATAGTTATTAAAGTCGGCGTCAATAAAGTCGGTTTTCTGAACAGCGGCTACTAACGGATTATTATTTAAGACATAATGTTTGAATTGCCCCCAATGGGATATTAAAGATCTAACATTGCATTGGAGGACGAATTCTGACTGGTTATTAATCCTCTATATTTACTGTCCAGGCCACGCCTGTTGGTCGCTCGGGTACGCCTGCGGCGGGAGCGGGGGCGGCTCGACCTGCCTTCAGGTTCAGCCGGGCGGGAGGAGGACTGGGAGGGCGAGGAACAGGTTTCATTCTCAGAGAGTCGGGGAGGGGAGGGGCGGGGGGGGGGGGGGGGGCAGGGAGCTGGAGCGGGAGGGCGGGAACTGGGCGGGTTTGCGGGTCACTTTGCGGGAGACGGCTCTCATGAGGGAGTCGTCAGCGGAGGGGTCCTCCGAGGATCGGCGCTCCGCTGGTGCTGCGGAGGCCGGGGGGGGGCAGAGTCGGTGTCCGTCTCGGCTGGGGAGCGCGGTGCCGGTGGATCCGAGGCGCCTTCGGGGTCCGACAGGGGGGGGGGGGTTCGGGGAACTGGGCTGGCGCTCGGGGGGTTTGTCGGATGGGGGGTATGGCGGGAGGCCGGTGGGGTGGGGGGAGGTCCCGGGAGGGAGAGGGCCGGCCAAGCGCCGGGGGTGAGGCCTGGGCTGAGAGAGGGGGCGTCCGGTGGGCGCCGACTTTCACGCTTTTTGCCTTCAGCCTCGCTTGCGAGGCCCCAGGCCCTGCAGCGGCGGTCCCAGGCTGAGTGGGCCTGGTCGCACGTGGCGCAGCGTGCTGCGCGCGTGCACCCTTCCGTGGCGTGGTCGCCTGCGCACCGGCCACAGGTGGCGGTGCGCGCCCGGCACGACCACTTGGTGTGGCCGTAGTGCCAGCACTGCCGACACTGCCGGGGGGAGGGATCCACTCCCTGACGGGGGCAGCCACGTACCCACAATGGATGGTAGGCAGCTCCTTGCCTCTAAAGCGGAGCCTTAGCAGCGGGTTGGGCTGGTCGGGTCGCTTCTTGGATGGAGAGAGGCGGATGACCTCGCACACCCCTTGGTGTGCGAGTTCTCGGAGCATGTTCTCCTCCGAGAGTTGGGCGATGTCCGGGCACCACACCAGACCCTCCACGGAGTTGAGGTGCGCCGGGGCCTCCACAGCGACCTTCACTCCGATGAAGTTGGTCCTTGCCATGGCACTGACGTTCTGTTCGGACGTCAGTGTCTCGATCAGGAGAGCTCCTGAACGAATTGGCTTGTCGCTAGCTACGTTGCCACAGATGGCGACCAGCCAACGCCGGACCGAGAACGGGTTGACATGCCTGAAGGGCATGCCGTCCACTCGCCACATAAGCAGGCAAGCGGGTCCGTCCAGGGTGGTGGGGTCGGGGGGAGCCGAGCTCCAGGTCGGTCCCTGGGAGGCCCCTGAGGGGGGCAGGGAGTGGAACCGACCGGGGGATGCGCGGTCGCGCACCGGGGGACCCCTGAGGGGGGTCGGGGGGGGGGGGGGGTCCGGGGGGTAGCCATCGTTGCTCAGAGGATCTGGGGATAGGGTTAAGTTGGGGGCTAACTTATTACTTTAACTTGCCACACACGACAGAGCGTGTTGGCAACTGCAAATTAAACTAGAAAAAGTGGAGGGGACCTAATCCGTGGAGGAGGCCTATTGCCAATACAAAAATTGTATCTAAAGAGTCTACCTACTTAAAAATAGCTAAGGTCTACCTATATAAGGGTCTAACAACCCTGCCACACGCACGTGGTCAGGGTTCCGCACCCGGAAGCGGTGAAGGGCTGGCGAAGGCTGGCTGGCTGGCTGGCGAGGTCCAAGGTCTGATGTCGATGAAAGGATGATCGGCACCCGGAAGCTGCTCCAGCGGTGCACAATTTTCTGGACCGAAGAACAAATAGTGGATACAGGCCAGGACCATCTCCCCAAACCATCTCACCTCGCGGTCTGGTTCCAATATTTACATTTCGTTTTCCAGGACCTAAAATTCACATTTTCACGCCACTTCCCGGAGTCACATCGGTAGTCATCGTCATAACGAAGCCATAGTCATCGTCATCGGTTCGTCGTAACGCTGACTTGAATGAATAGCATTTTTAGCTTATTATCCGAGCTACAAGGCCCACCGCCTATATTTCTGGGTTTTATCAGGGAAACCGTAAAAATTTCTCGCCGCTTCGTGGCCCTAACTAACAAGTGCATACCTACCTACTATAACATGAAAATCCACATAAGAAAATGCTGCAAAGGCCAATACGGGTTGACATGCCTGAGCAAAGGCCAAAGGCAGGAGCAGGAGCAAAGGCCAAAGGCAAATACACGAATCAAAATGGGGGTACATTTTTTCGTCATTTCAGCCGCCCCCACACTCAAAAGCCGACCCCCAACTGTTGTCAGCTAAGATAGGTTTGCTCTCCTGTACGTAACAATACAAATTACTAATTCGCCCAGTACAATGCCTACTGAGGGTCCTGGTGCAATCCAGCTCATCAAAAGTAGATGAAGACAAATAGTTAAAAAGGGGGCCACACAATATAAATTGGCCGAAATCCATAGAGTTTTTCATATCCAGGGATATTTTTGTTGGGGGTGGGGGCCTCTCCCAGGGGCTTCCCCCATTTCTGAAGGTCTGGCTGCGCCCCTGCATACATATATAGGAAGAGAGCAGAAAAGAAGATGTGAGAAAGAGATAGTGACAGGAAAGAAGAGCAACAAAAAAACGAGAAGAAAGAAGAAGGAACAGATGATGAGAAGAAAGAAGGAATGAAAGAGACAATGAAGTGAGGGGTCAGGAGTCTGGCGCATGCTGAGAAACGGACAAACTGTCTGACACATGCTGAGAAACATAACCAGATATGAATTTGCAATGTCTGAGCATTGATTGGTCATTCGAAAGTGTTACATGTGTATGCACGTTTTCAGAGGGTCTAACTAGACTCAATATAACAATTATTATTTTGTATTGAAGGTGCCATTTCATTATCTGAATCGATCCATTCCACAAATGTGTTCTGCTGTTATTATAAGAGGACATTTACCGTCGTGGAAAATAGTTTCCGCAGTCAGCGTAAAGCCCAGGCTACACTATGCGTGATCGTTCCGGAAAGTACACACGGTTTTTGCAAGTTTGCGTGTTTTGCGTACCGTTTTTTTTTACACCGTCCAGGATTTGCGTAGTATAGTGTTGAAATGGTAATGAGACTGATCCGTTGATGAATACGCATCAGTGCTTGAGTACTCAGGCTTAAACGTAGTCAGGGATTTCACGTGGGTCAATACTCAATAGTTTAGGCTCCAGAGGTTACGATGGCATTTTTTTTAAATCGTGAATAACTTGTTATCGGTTGAACATAGAGCAATAATTTTGACACCATCGTGTTTGTCTCGTCAATGCGCTCGAAAGATATTAATGGTTAGATCAACTTCAAAATTTGACCTCAGGTCAATGTCATTTGGTGACCCAGGTATGTCATGTTTCATTTGGGGCGATGCATCTCGACGAGACAAACACATTGGTGCCATTCGCACGTCTCTATCTATATTCTATCAAGAGTTATTGACAATACAGATTGCCGGCGATGCGCCACCAACTGTCTCAGACTACGCAATCTTGCAAAAACCGGGAAAACAAGTTCAAAACTCTGAACTTTTTTGCGTACTTGCGTACTTGCGTTACTGCGTCTTTTGCAGAATTGCGTACTTCCGTGCTGCGTCTTTTGCAAGTGTGCGTGATATTTCATGCTGACTTTGCGTACTGTTCCAGTGTAGCTCAGTCAATGCTTTTTCTATCAGCTGAACATTTTTAGACTACGCAAAAGACGCAAACTTGCAAAAACCGTGCGTACTTTGCGTACTATCACGCATAGTGTAGCCTGCGCTAACTAAATGCTGACCTTACTTAATATGCTTCACATATGGGAGCGGAAACATTTCATTTGATATCAAGCACAATTTCTGATAAGGAGAGAGAACATGGCGTTAAACCTCTTTCCAAAGTGCAAGAGTTAGTTATACAGTTAGTCCACCTATGCTGCTTCCCATTGACTCCCTGCCTAATTTTCGCCATTCACTCCTTCACTATGAGCGGATTTCCTCAGTCCCATGAAGGTGTGAAATACGCAACGCAACGAGCCCCGGCCGACATCTTCGATGATGGCCATGGCTCCTTCAAGCGGCAGGTGCTGAAGTATGGCAGGAAGCAGTGTGGAGTGCATGATGTGATGCGTGACATGTAACGCGTTTTTAATATTTTTCTTCTTCTGTTATCGTCTTTTATTTCTACTTTTGTAGCTGTATTTGTGTGTATGTGTTTACGTTTTTAACTATTTGACTTCGCCTGTCATTGGGCTCATCCCGTTGGTGATACAGTTGAATAAAATACAAATAAAACCGCCCGTTCCCGGCCCTATGATGACGTAATGGAGTCATCGTAATTGAGTCATCGTTCCCGGCCCTATGATGACGTAATGGAGTCATCATAGGCCCATCACTTGCCGCAGGGTCCATCACTTGCCGCAGAGCCCATCACTTGCCGCAGGGCCCATCACTTGCCGCAGGGTCCATCACTTGCCGCAGGGCCCATCACTTGCCGCAGGGCACATCACTTGCCGCAGGGCCCATCACTTGCCGCAGGGCCGCCCTTGACTGCCGACTGAAGCGGCTCGTCGCCCCGTGCCGCCGCCGACACCGCGTGGCATGGCCAGCCGGTCGGTCGGCCCGGCTCCGCTGCACTGGCAGGCTGGCGTGTCTGGCCGCAGTTCATATCACGGAGACACCGCGTGGCATATGGCCAGCCGGTCGGTCGGCCCGGCTCCGCTGGCAGGCTGGCGTGTCTGGCCGCAGTTCATATCACGGAGACACCGCGTGGCATATGGCCAGCCGGTCGGTCGGCCCGGCTCCGCTGGCTGGCTGGCGTGTCTGGCCGCAGTTCATATCACGGAGACACCGCGTGGCATGGCCAGCCGGTCGGTCGGCCCGGCTCCGCTGGCAGGCTGGCGTGTCTGGCCGCAGTTCATATCACGGCCAACTCACTTGCGAACCCCCAGACCATTTCTCTTCTGTTCGCCGCAGTCAGCACTTTAGAGGCGATATTAGCATGCAGCGAATGGTGTCGGTGACCCTTACGGCGCTGCGACGCTTGTCGGTTGGCAGCCAGAACACCGCAAAAATGCGGCGCCTTTGGGATTCGACCGGTCTGTCCACCTTTGATGTAGTTGTGAGTCATCACTCATGGGCCGAAAGCATGCATACAATGCCGCCGCACGATGTTGGAGGTCAGGACCAACAGCGGGCGTCACCTGTTCCCTGTTCACACTGGTACCAAACCATTCTGTGGCCTTTCTCATAAAGGTTTGGTAGTACAATTGTGTAGTATAGTTGTAAGATTGTTTAGTAAAGTTGTAAAATTGGAAGCAAAAACTACTACTTACTACACTCGAGACTTTACAACTTTACAACTCTACAATGTTACTACTAGTTAGTAAGAAAATTGACGCGTTCTGTTTCATAATGGTCAGCTGATTTTCCGACGGTAGTAGAGTTGTAAAACAATATTTACAACTCTACTACCAAATAAACACATCCTCCTTTCCGCAGTAAAAACTTATGGATCAGCCAGTCTTTATCTCGCCCTATACCTACCACTCGTGAACGGTATGGAAGATGAAAGAAGAGAGAGGAGAAGAAACAGACGAATATTTAGAGAACGGATCAACATGACGTGGGATGTGCATGAATCATTTAGGTGAGTTTTTCGCTGTACGGCTGTAGCAGTGATGTTTGGTGGAAATGTTGGCATGATATTGGCAATGAGATTATTTACTTTACGTTATCATCATAACAGGGCCTATTTTAAGGGAAAACCACTGGGGGGGGGGGGGGGGGCAAAAAGGTATCCCCATTTTTGGATGCACCTTTTTGAGGGCAAAAGGTATCCCATTTTTTTCCTCCGCGGGATTTGGGATAGTCACTTGATTTTGGTATTTGAGCTTAAGAAATTCACTTTTCGAATTCACAAAAATTGATTTTGTGGACATTTTTCCGAGAAAAAAAATGGGGGGGGGTCAAAACCCCCCAAAAATCACACATCCGAAACAGCCATTTGGAAGAAAATGTAATTTCCTTTCTTTTGACGTTTTTTATTTGCAATTTGCTTTGAACTCGATTTTTACGATTTTCCCAACATTTATTGTTTTTCCACCAAAAATGGCATGACATGACGTCATTAAAACGTTATTATCTCCCAAAACACTGCATAAATTTCATTGAAATTTAGTGAGAAGACTTATAATTGAGGCAGTATAAGGTACTGCAAGTTTCACGTTGATATCTATCACAGTTTAAAGCTATTGAGAAATACGGGAGGGGGCAAATTCTTCCCCCCCCCCCCCTCCCAGCGGGGCGCGTGTCACCGGGGCTGCATGAATTGCATCAGGTGTGCTGTTTTGTCTATCATTGAAAGCAAGGGATATATACAAACTTCAAATTCAATCACTTGAGAAAAGAAAGAACTTCCGTTTTCACGAAGTTTTCTCCTAAGATCATTGTTTTTCACGGTCAGTGCAGGGAACGCGCAGGAAGGGGGGGATACTTGTATTGCATGCCCCCCCCAGATTCTTGTGTGTGTGTGTGGGGGGGGGGGGGTTGCCCCTGATGTCGTCCGCCCCTGGATCCGCCAGTGGGGGCGGATGCCATCCTCCTTAGATTTGTTTTGGAATAGCGGAAAACGACGCCATTTCGCGCCACCATTTTTGATACAACTGCTTGCCTATCAATTGCCAAAATCCTGTTAATTTGTTTACCTCGGGTCTCCTCAGGTCACGTCACTAAATCAAGTCTAGTGATCCCACCTCCAAAAAATGTGAGGTCGTGCCGCCGTAGCACATTGTTTGACCGATCAGTTGAATACTCATAGGATTTAAGCAGGTTACAAACACCTACAATTCTGCTATTTCGGATGATTTTTATATCGGTGACCTAAGGTGAAGTCTATTTTGTGACTTCCCAATTATAAGTCATTGGGGAAACATGAAAATGCATATAAATCCACAGGAAATGGCCAAATTTGCCCAATTTCCCCCAGAGTCTTTTGGCAAAATACAAAGATCCAGTGGCGGATCTAGGGTTGGGCAAAATGGGCAATTGCCCCCCCCCCCAAAAAAAAACACCTGAAATCGGCGCAAGATTGACACATGTCCTGATATAGAAGAAAATCTCAGCAACTTTTACTAAGGAAAGTTAGCTTTAACACGCGCCCTGGACGGGGAGGGGGGGGGGGGGTAAATCCACCCACCCATCCAGTTTTTCGCAGATAGCGCAAAAATGGCGGCGCTGCACGCCGCCGTTTTTTCCATACCTGTTCGGAAATGAACTACCCGCATTATGTCAAATTCTTGATCTCGGATCATCTCAGGTCAGGTCACCAGACCTGGTCAGGTGATGACCCCACCTCCAAAACGTTTGCGGTAGTACCGCAGCCACAGTTTTATGCCGATCGGTTTCAATCTATCAGGATTTGATAAGATGATAGATACCTACGATTTGTTTATCTCGGATTTTGTGTTATATTGGTGACCTAAGGTCAGGTCAATTTCGTGACTGCCAACACTGTTTTGTCAATAACTATCGACATAATGACGATAGAGAAGTGAAAACGGTACCAATGTGTTTGTCTCGTCGAGACACATCCCCCAATATGCAACAGGATATAATTGGGTCACCACTTGACCTTGACCTGCGATCAAATTTCTCAGTTGACCTAACCTAGTCAAAATTAGCATGATTCAAAGCGCCTTGACGAGACAAACATGATGGCGTCAAACGTAATGCTTTATCTTTATTAGGTAAAAAGTTATTTGTGAAAAACAGTTTTGCCAAAAAATAACATTTTTGACATTTGATGACCTCTGGAGCCTAAACTGTTGACCTGAGCTAAAATCTGAGGACACCCTGTCGATTGAATTTTTCAAGAGCTTTCCATTACTTTTCCGTTTGTTCCTAGCTATCATAGTTCATGTGATATCTGGGGATTTCTGGAGCGAAGTCCTAAAACTGTAAAATCTGACCTTCGATCACCTCTGGTGACCTCAATATTGACCTGACCTAAACAAAATACCGATATACTTTCCATAGAGCTTGTCTCGACCTATCTAACACCGTTTTTTTGCTTGTTCCGTTGCGTGGTTTTCGAGATCATAGGGGGGGGGGGGCGTTTCGACGCCCCCCCTCGAACTCGGCTCCTATGGGACGTACACCAAGCCCGAAAACATCGTTCGAAAGCTTGTCCAAAAGCATTTTGAAGATATTTCGGCATTTTCTTAACAGATCGATATTGAGGTCACCAGAGGTCATCGAAGTTCAAATTTTCCATGTTTAGGACTTAACTCCAGAAACCTCCAGATATCACAGGAACTATGCTAGCTAGGAACAAACGGGAAAAAAACAATGGAAAGCTCTTGAAACATTCAATCGGCACGGATCGCCACGTGTTCTCAGATTTCAGCTCAGGTCAATAGCTTAGGCTCCAGAGCTCATCAAATGTAAAAAAAACTATTTTTTAGCAAAAGAGTTTTCACAAATTACTTTTTACCTGAATATGATGAGGAAATAATTTTGACGTCATCGTGTTTGTCTCGTCAAGGCACTTCGAATCATATTCATGGTGACCAGGTTAGGTCAACTTAGATATTTGACCTCAGGTCAAGGTCAAGTGGTGACCCAATTAGGTCATGCTGGACATTGGGAGACGTGCCTCGACGAGACAAACACATTGGTGGCAGTTTCACTTATCTATCTTTGTTTTGTCGAGAGTTATTGACACCAAAGTGTTGATGACCTCGTATGACTTCGGCTGATCCTGTAGGGGTCACTGCACGAAAATTGCACCTGGGTCTTCAAGAATGTCCTATGATAACATGATCTAGAAGGAATTGGGCTGATATCGTGCGTATCCTCAGAATAGGAAGCATTTGAATATTTCCCCATTGACTTAGAATGGTTAGGTCACGAAATTGACCCGACCTTAGGTCACTGATATCAAACATCCGAGATAAACGAATTGTAGGTACCTAGGACTTTATAAAATCCTGTAAGTACGATGTCTATCGGCCAAAAACTGTGGCTATGGTGTGACCACAAGCTTTTTTGGTCTGGTGACCTGACCTGAGATGAACCGAGGTATTTTGTTAACATAATGTGGACAATTGATGTTTGAACAGCTATGCTAAAAACGGTGGCGCTGCGCGCCGCCGTTTTTCCACTATCCTTGACAAACCTGTGGGAGGGGGGGGGGCGTCTAAACGCCCCCCCCCCCCCCGGCACGGCGCGGGTTAAATCAGCTATCAATGAAAAGCAAGCAAGCCAAATCCGATGCGTTTTCATAACTGTGTTACACTTTTTGGAATTCCCCCCCCCCCCCCTCCCAACCACCCGTTCTGGATCCGCCAATGCAAAGATCCATGTGGTATTTGTATCCTGTGACCTCCACGATGTAAAATCTATTCACCCTGAGGTCATTCGTCATTTTTCTTCCATAACTGTTTTTACCGAACCAGTAAGGCGCCGTAGTTGGCGATCAACGAGCGAACGCAAAGGAAATGTATGGTGAATTTCAACTGGATCAGGGAAGTAGTTTATGAGATACAAATACGTGGTGCACACGTGCGCACGTGCAGAAGCACCCCACCCCTGACTTGTGAGAATGTGGCGGCTGAGAGATCCCTAACCACACTCCAAATTTGAACACAATCGGCTCAGCAGTTGCCCCCACCCACTCCAAATTGTGTGGCGACGTTCCTGATCCAACAACACCCCCTCTCCCCCACTCTGTCGCCAATGGGTGATGTTCAAAGCATATTGAAATTCAAGATATTCCGGAAATAATGTAAATATACTTATTTTGGCTGGGAAATACTTAAACTTAGGAATATCATGACATTTGCATTGGATTTGTATACATTTATCACCAGGTAAACATATTTTATTTTAATTGAATGCCTATCAAGCGAAAAATGACATGGAAATACTGAAATCAGGGTGGGCAACATTTCTTGACTGGGGGGGAGGGCAAAACGGCTCACTGGGGGGGGGGCATTTGCCCCCCCCCCCCCAGTTAACATGTTAAAATAGGCCCTGCATCATAAGCAGGTAATTATGATATATCCATTTGAAGCACAACAAAATTTATGGTTTCTTCAATCAACATACATGTCCTTTATCCATATCCATCTTTGTCCATAAATATCCTTTTGTAATGTTCTTGACTACTACCTTTTAAGTTTGGCTATTTTAAATTGTTTCGTTTGTTCTTTAGGTTTGTTGTTTTCGTTTTCATACAATGATATATTTCCTTTTAAAAATATTAGAATGCTTTTTCGTATTTCGTTTCATTTTTACCAATATATCACAGCAATTTATGAAGTCCTTGTTTTGTCTTTCACGCAGCAGATTACTATCATGCCATTTTGTACTAACCTACAACAATACAAAGTACTACGTTTTATGAAACACGCGACAGTAGTAAGTAGTAAACTTGAAACTACAATTCTACTACAGTAGTAAGATTGTGAAAATTCTTTATGAGAAAGGCTACTGGTGGGGAAGACACGTGCGTATTTCGGAGTAGTGGCGTCCATCTCACCCATAGGCGTAGGAACAGGGGGATCGGGGGCATGGACCCTCACTTTTTGGCCAATTCTTTTGTTAAAATCTTTACTTTTGCTTGGTTAGAAAAACTGTTGATGGCAAAGGGTTCGCTAGGACGAGAAGACCCCAAATATGCAAATAAATCTTACATAGGGGGCTTGTTTCAAGACGAGATAAAACTTTCACTGGCCCCCACTTTTCATGACGTTCCTCCATCCCTGATCTCACCACACGAAATGAGAATGCGTTGTAAATTATATATCAGCAAATGCTGTCAGGTTTCTGACTCAGTGGGAATTGTGAACGTTCATATTGACATATATAAACAGCCAACTACTCATTAATTTATTGCTGACCATTACCAAGACGCATTTTGTATTAAGAACTTCTTCATTTGGTCATTAGAAATGGGACATGTCCCATTTTAATGACTTCCCATTTGTAATGACCAACTGCAGAAGTTATTAATACCAAACGTGTCTTGATCAGCAATAAATGAATATGAGGAGTTCATTATCATTGGGAATTGCTTGTTCGGAAATCTCCACTTTATCCTTTTCACGTGTGGGCATTGGTTAATTGATTACAAAAAAAGTATTTACTTTCCAGTTTCAGCTCTAACCATTACCATCACGATTTATCCACCTGCAATTCTCGTGCGTACTGCCCCTAGCTTTCCTCCCTCTGAGTCTGTGTCCTCAGGCTTCCTCGCCTCCACTCACCTCGTATGTCGCCGCTCACGCATCTCTCCCTCTCACCCTCTTTCTTTATTTTGGCCTCTTGACATCGTTTTTGCTTTTCCCCTCTTCCTCTCTCCTCTGACCTCTTATTTTCTGTCGTCAGAGACCAATCACCATGGAAATGACGTCGTCGTCGACTGCCGTCCGCTTCCCACCTTGCTGCAGAGTGCGGTGAAGGCGCCGCATTATTGCCGCCGCAGGACAGCATCGGACCAGATAGACCAGACTCGGAGGCAGAGCAGAGCACTCCCGAGGCAGGACGAGCTGCCAGCCTAACAAGCCAGGGCAGCTAAATCGGGGAGCTGTTCTCATTAATACCAATTCAGATTGTGACAATGGTAAATGCGAAATGCGATCAGAGAAGATGTTTGTAATAACATTAACGTGACATCAGGTTTTAAATAAAAGTACAAATATCTCCATATAGATGCCCTGGCAAAAAATGTTAAAGGGAATAGTTTAAAGCCTTAAAGGGAATGTTTCACCTTTCTGAAAGTTGTCAAATATACGCTGGTTGTAGTCGCAAATATCAAATAAGTGCTGCTGAAAACGATGGTGATATTTTTTATCTCGAAAAGTCCACTTAACTTTATACAAATTACGTTTTAAATTTGGGATGATGACGTCATTATTGAGCTATAAACCGCCGCTGATTGGCTGAAAAAGTCGCTGTCAGCCAATCAGCGGCGGCACTAGCCTAGCCCTCGCCAGTGCAGGAGGGGAGGTGGATGCCAGCCCCCCCCCCCCCCCTCGGTTTTTCAAGAATAACTCGCGTAAATATCAACCGATTGCGATGAAACTTTCAGTACGCTACTTGTGAACAATTTGACACATATTATGCAATTTTTAAGTTGTAAGTCACATGAACCGTGACCTTTGACCTGTTTCTCAAGGTCATGTCAGGCGCAACTGGCGTCCGTAGTATTGATCTTTGTAACTTGTGCAGTTTCATAGTGTTTGTTGCTCAGGAGCATATGCACAGCTGTTTCCAGGTGACAGTTGTGGTTTCCCTTGAGATTGTGACCTCGATTGACCCTTTCAGAAGTCAACCGAGGTCACTGACCTCCGATGACCTGATATTACTTTTTTGGCTTCTGGCAGTTTCTAGAACATTTTGTGACGCTGATTTCAAATATGGGATCCATTTTGCATAATTATATGTTCCACTGGGGTCATGCGCCTCCACAGGTCAACCGAAGTCACTGACCTCAAATGACCTGACATGACCTGACATGACCTTTTTGGAATTTTGCAATTTCTAGTACATTTTGTGACGCTGATTTCAAATTTGGCACCCATTTAGCATAATTATATGCTCATTCGGGATTCTAGCTCGATTAAATTCAATTGATACGCATTTACAATTTCGTTGAATTTTGGGTCATTGACATGACCTCAGAGGTCACCTAAATGACCTAGGACCTTAAAATCGGGTATCAATGGCTTCCTCTCGTGACAAGCAACACGCTCGTTTTCGATCTAGCCCAATTAGGGGCGAAACGCTAGGAGGGGGTTGTACCCCCCCCCCCCTCTGCACGGTCACGCGCTGATCGGACGCTGCACGGGCGAGGGTAGACCCCATTTTGTAAACTATAAATTGAATTGCTTAAAAACGACTAAGTTTTGGGGAAAATGACCTTAGTATTTTCGACATTTCAATAATGGCCAAAGATAATGGCTATCTCAGTTCAAAACCAAAACAAAGGTGAAACATTCCCTTTAACCCCATTTGTAACAGGGGGGGGGGGCGGATTCCGCCTCTCCGCTCATGTTTTTCGCAGATATCTCCAGAACGGCTGGGAGCAGGCCCATTAAATTTTGGGACTTTTCATAGAATTGAATACCGCATTTGGAGTCAAAATTTTGAGTTCTTAACCTGAACAGAGGCGGTTCCAGGGCACAGTTTTGGGTGGGTTCGGAGGCGATATTTGGCGATAATACGGAAATGGAATCTTCACGGTTTCTTCCTAACTGCCTAAAGTATGAAGGAGTTACATCGGTTTACGGTGATTGCAACAAGTGCAAATTAGTTAATGTTAATTAAATATGATAAAAATTGCAGGGCATAGGCGGTTTCAGGGGCTTGAAAAGGGGGGGGGGGGGGTTCCAGGAAGTATTAAATGCTTGGCGGGAAGCAAATAGAGCAATGCAAGGTGCATTTATAGTTATCAAGATGTAAAAGATAGCTTCTGCTTCCATTATTTGCATAATGTATTACATATAGAGTTTCAGGGGCGTGTTCAGGCACATGAAAAGGGGGGTGACTGGCATGGTGACGACGATATGCCAGCGATAACGGCGCAATAGACGGTTAGCTTATAATGATATATGCACATGTAAGGCCAGAAAAGGGAATAAAGTGTTTTTTTTTGCAGAGGCGCGCTCAGGAATGGAAGAAAGGGGGTCATATTATTGCAAGGAAACTAAGAGGCATGGGCGTACAATGACATAACATACTGCAGTTTTCGGATGAAACACGCACCACAGGCTACTCTACGAACCATTATAAGATAATAGGCGAGTCCAGGTAGGGTAAAAGGGGGGGGGGGGGTAAGCAATGTTAATTGAAGTTGTAAGTGAAATAGTCACTGTTGACTAGTTAGTATCATACTAGCGGATAATATACTTATCAAAAGGTCTTGCGCCGCCCCAGTTTGGATCCTGGATACGCCTATGATGAAGTACAAGATGCAAAAAGGAACTATCTACGATCAGTAACATATTTATAGTGCTGGGTAGCAACTTGTCTGCGGTAATTTTTTTCCCCAATTTGACCTCCCTTTTTCACTAACCTGGTACCGCCTATGGCAAAACAACTGATTTTTAACTGTTTTGGCTAATTTCACAATCACATACCATTTCATTTATAAAAAAACACATCAAAAAATGGTTTTATTACGCATTTAATTCACCCCCATATTGAGTGACCTGCACACGCCTATGAATTTTTAATTTTCAAACGCCACCATCATATATCAATTTCCAATTCAATCTCTATCGATTCGTAATAGTTGTGTTAAAATCGGTCGATAAACATGAAAGCTATGTTGGATCAAAAATACTACTACAATTTGTAGTTTTTGCCCCCCTGTTGCCCCCCTATAAAAATTTAGATTTTTTTTATTATTTAGAAATGTAGATCGTGTTGAGGGGAACCAAACACCGTTTCATTTTTTTTTAATCGGACGGGTAGATCTCGAGATCTCCGGGGGGGGGGGCGGAATCCCCCCCCCCCCCCCCCTGTTACAAATAGGGGTAGCCAGGAGCCTGTTACAAATAGTGTTAAGACGTGTTTTGAACCCAAATAACATATTCATATTCAAATAACAGGCCAGAAATGTCCGCACAGGACCGGAAAATAAGACCGGAATTTAGCGTAGTCGAACTTCCTTCTAGGTTGAAATATTGGGAATATCCTGGCCCAACAAGGCACTAGGCATATATTCCTATTACCGGTGACAGGCAAAGAGCTTATTTGTAGTTAATTGTTTAACCGAAATAGTAGATGGTACAATCAAGTCATGTGTTTGTTGTTAAATGATAACTGTAACATAGAGGTCACGAATCATTGAAACACTGCAGTCATTAGCAATGCACGATTCATTTAAACAGCTCATATACGACACAGAGAACCTTTGCATTCCTAAAATGTTAGCAAAACTGTCGCTTATCGGCAAATCAACTTCATTCAAGGGAATGCCACAAGCAAAACATTCATTCGAAAGGCTGAAAGTTCACCTTTAACCCTCGCCAGTAACGGGGGGTTGATGCCACCCCCTCGGTTTTTCGGGAATAACTCGCGTAAATGTCAACCGATTGCAATGAAACTTTCAGTACCCTACTTGTGAACAATTCGACACATATTATGCAAATTTTAAGTTGTAGGTCACATGACCCGTGACCTTTGACCTGTTTTTCAAGGTCATGTCAGGCACAACTGGCGTCCCTTAGTATTGATCCTTGTAACTTGTGCAGTTTCATAGTGTTTGTTGTTCAGGAATCATATGCACAGGTGTTTCCAGGTGACAGTTGTGGTTTCCATTGATATTGTGACCTCGATTGACCTTTTCACAGGTCAACCGAGGTCACTGACCTCCAATGACCACATATTACTTTTTTGGCTTCTAGCAGTTTCTAGGACATTTTGTGACGCTGATTTCAAATATGGGATCCATTTTACATAATTATATGTTTCACTGGGGTCTGCGCCCCCACAGGTCAACCGAGGTCCCTACCTCAAATGACCTGGCATGACCTGTTTGGAATTTGGCAGTTTCTAGGACATTTTGTGACGCTGGTTTCGAATTTGGCACCCATTTGGCATAATGATATGGTCATTCGCGATTCTAGCTCGATTAAATTTAATTATACGCATTTACAATTTGGTTGACTTGGGTAATTGACATGACCTCAGAGGTCACCTAATGATCTAGGACCTTAAAAGCGGGTGTCAATGGCTTCCTCTCGTGACAAACAACACGCTCGTTTTTTAATCGAAGCTCTAGCTCAATTAGGGGCGAAACGCTATGAGGGGGGGGGGGTGTACCCCCTTGCACGGTCACGCACTGATCAGACGCTGCACGGGCAAGGGTTAAGGGCAAATTATTAAGTTGCTATATACGATGGGATCCATCAACATTTTAATTACGAATGCATTTGATTTATATTCAAATTTCGCATATTAAATTGTATTTAATGTTCAATATTTACTGATACAATATTTATATATTTAATATTCGACACACAAGACTAATATACAATACTTAACTTATGGAACCTAATTCTAAGTTGGCATCCAATCCTACCTCATAAATGTTTTATCGCTAAGTTGACCACTGACCACAAGCACACTGAAGCCCATCATTGGCCATCAATTTCATATTGGCAGGCATTGTTGTATATCCCTAGCTGTGACATGTCCGTGAAGTTAGCGTCATCGTCATCACACTCGATATGCCAGTGATAACGGCGCAATAGACGGTTAACTTATAATTATATATGCACATATGAGGCCAGGAGAGGGAATAAAATCATTTTTTGCAGAGGCGTGCTCAGGAATAGAAGAAAGAGGGTCATATTATTGCAAGGAAACTAAGATGCACGGGCCTACAATGATATAAGATACTGCAGTTTTCGGATGAAACACGCACTACATGGTACTCTACGAACGATTATGAGATAATATGCAAGTCCAGGTAGGGTTAAAAGGGGGGTAAGCAATGTGAATTGAAGTTGTAAGTGAAATAGTCACTCTTGACTAGTTAGTATCATAATAGCGGATAATATGCTTATCAAAAGGTCTTGCGCCTCCCCAGTTTGGATCCTGGATGCGCCTATGATGAAGTACAATATGCAAAAAGGAACTATCTACGATCAGTAACTTATTTATAGTGCTGGGTAGCAACATGCCTGCGGTTAATATTTTGTTTTCTATTTGACCTCCCTTTTTCACTAACCTGGTACCGCCTATGGCAATAAATATGATTTATAACTGTTTTGTCTAATGTCACAATGACATACCATTTCATTTATAAAAAACAGCATAAAAATAGTTGTATTCCGCATTTACTTCACCCCCATATTGAGTGACCTGCACACGCCTATGATTTTTTGCATTTTCAAAAGTCATCGCCATATACCAATCTCCGATTCAATCTCTATCGATTCCCAATAGTTGTGTTCAAATCGGTTGATAAACATAACAGCTGTGTTGGATCACATATACCACTAAAATTTTAAGTTTTGGCCCCCCTGTTGCCCCCCTATCAAAAATGTCGATTTTGTTGTTCTTTAGAAATGTAGATCGTGTTTAGGGGAACCAAGCACCGTATCATTTTTGAAAATCGGACGGGTAGATCTCGAGATCGCCGGGGGGGGGGGGGGGGGCGGAATCCCCCCCCCCCTGTTACAAATAGGGGTAGCCAGGAGCCTGTTACAAATAGGGTTAACGCTGTTCCCCTTCCTTTGACCTGAAATTTGACCTTAAAGCTCAGAACCTGAAAGTCTTGCTTACGCTGGATTTTGACCCAAGGAATCGTTTGAGACCATTTTAAAGCAAATCGGACGGTATTTTCAGGCTCCAGCGCGTTCCGCTTCGTTTGACCTCAAATTTGACCTAGGTCAATCGCTATTGCAAAATGGATTGATTTTTGGAATCAGCATGGTCTGATTCACCTATGCACGAAATTTGGGGAAAATCAACCGTTAACGCTGTTCCCCGTCCTTTGACCTGAAATGTATCCTTAAAGGTCAGAACCTGAAAGTCTCGCTCACGAGACTTTCAGGTTCTGACCACACATTTTGACCCAATGTATCGTTTGGGACCATTTGAAAGCAAATGGGACGGTAACTTGCGGCTCCAGCGCGTTCCCGTTCGTTTGACCTCAAATTTGACCTAGAAGATCAATCGTTATCGCAAAATAGACTTGAATTTTTGAATGAGTATGGTCTGATTGACCTATGCACGAAGTTTGGGGAAAATAAACCGTTTACGCTGTTCCTCGTCCTATGACCTGAAATTTGACCTTAAAGGTCAGGACTTTAAAGTCTCGTTCACGCTAGTTTTGACCCAAGGAATCGTTTGAGACCATTTGCAAGTAAATCGGACGGAAACCTTAGGCTCCAGCGCGTTCCCCTGCGTTTGACCTCAAATTTGACCTAGGTCAATATCGCAAAATGGACTTGATTGTTTTAAATCAGCATGGTCTGATTAACCTATATACGACGTTTGGGAAAATACAAAGTTGACGCTGGAGTTGTGTGATGACGATGACGCTAACTTCACGGACATGCCACAGCTAGGGATAGACAACAATGCCTGCCAATATGAAATTGATGGCCAATGATGGGCTTCAGTGTGCTTGTGGTCAGTGGTCAACTTAGCGATACAAAATTTATGAGGTAGGCTTGGATGCCAACTTAGAATTCAGGTTCCATAAGTTAAGTATTGTATATTAGTATTGTGTGTTGAATATTAAATATATAAATATTGTATCAGTAAATATTGAACATTAAATACAATTTAATATGCGATATTTGAATATAAATCAAATGCATACGTAACTAAAATGTTGATAGATCCCATCGTATATAGCAACTTAATAATTTGCCCTTAACCCTCGCCCGTGCAGCGTCCGATCAGTGCCTGACGGTGCAAGGGGGTACACCCCTCCCCCCCCCCCATAGCGTTTCGCCCCTAATTGAGCTAGAGCTTCGATTAAAAAACGAGCGTGTTGTTTGTCACGAGAGGAAGCCATTGACACCCGCTTTTAAGGTCCTAGATCATTAGGTGACCTCTGAGGTCATGTCAATGACCCAAGTCAACCAAATTGTAAATGCGTATAATTAAATTTAATCGAGCTAGAATCGCGAATGACCATATAATTATGCCAAATGGGTGCCAAATTCGAAACCAGCGTCACAACATGTCCTAGAAACTGTCAAATTCCAAAGGGTCATGTCAGGTCATGTCAGGAGAGGAAGCCATTGATACCCGATTTTAAGGTCCTAGGTCATTAGGTGACCTCTGAGGTCATGTCAATGATCCAAAATTCAACCAAATTGTAAATGCGTATAAATTTAATTTAATCTAGCTAGAATCGCAAATGAGCATATAATTATGTTAAATGGGTGCCAAATTTGAAATCAGCGTCACAAAATGTCCTAGAAACTGCCAAATTCCAAAAAGGTCATGTCAGGTCATGTCAGGTCATTTGAGGTCAGTGACCTCGGCTGACCTGTGGAGGCGCATGACCCAAGTGGAACATATAATTATGCAAAATGGATCCCATATTTTAAATCAGCGTCATAAAATGTCCTAGAAACTGCCAGAAGCCAAAAAAGTAATATCAGGTCATCGGAGGTCAGTGACCTCGGTTGACTTCTGAAAAGGTCAATCGAGGTCACAAGCTCAAGGGAAACCACAACTCTCACCTGGAAACACCTGTGCATATGCTCCTGAACAACAAACACTATGAAATTGCACAAGTTACAAAGATCAATACTACGGACGCCAGTTGCGCCTGACATGACCTTGAGAAACAGGTCAAAGGTCACGGGTCATGTGAATTACAACTTAACATTTTCAGAATAGGTGTCAAATTGTTCACAAGTAGGGTACTGAAAGTTTCATCGCAATCGGTTGATATTTACGCGAGTTATTCTCGAAAAACCGAGGGGGAGGGAATGGCATCCACCCTCCCCCCCTGCACTGGCGAGGGCTAGGCTAGTGCCGCCGCTGATTGGCTGACAGCTACTTTTTCAGCCAATCCCACTTTGTCAGCCAATCAGCGGCGGTCTATAGCTCAATAATGACGTCATCGTCCCAAATTTAAAACTTAATTGGTATAAAGTCAAGTGACTTTTCGAGATAAAAATACCACCATCGTTTTCAGCAGCATTTACTTCATATTTTCGACTACAACCAGCGTTTATTTGACAACTTTCAGAAAGGTGAAACATTCCCTTTAAAGGAAATAGTTCACCTTCATATTTTTTTCGAAACACGATTTGATTATATTTTGAAATACAATATATTTTTATATTGTCAAAAATGGCCATACATGGCGCCGATTCAGGACAGAAGGTCGTATATTATTCATTTTATAAAAAAACTATATACATACTCTCTCAGTCAGGGTCCTCACGCCGCGCGAATGCAAAAAAAAGGCTCAGTCAATCAGATTCGAAAGTAGTCGCGTAAGGATAGACTCGCATTAGATAAATGCCAACCTTGCCCGTGGCCAAGGCCATATATAGGCCCGTGGCGAATGTCGACGAAAGTGACGCTGTGGGTGGCTTACGCCAAGATAACTATAACGCTTACGCACTGCGATCGCCTTTTCTTATCGTCGATTAATTTATCTATTAGATTAGAACCTCGGATGTATTCGTAATTTAGATAGATTTATACCTTCTGTATCCCCAGGTATGCCAAAGGTACCACGGAAGAAGGTGCACCGAAAACTGTTTGGTGATGTCAGCTGCCGGTAGGTGACTTATATATTTCTCCTTGACTATTGTGGTTTTATTTATATATTTTTATGTTTGACTATTGTGGTTTTATTTATTTTAAAAAATGCTTGCATAATTAACTTCTGTGAGAATGTTTCTTTACCTTTAGCTTGTTATGTTTGTATAGTTATTCAGTCACTTCCACGTGAATGAAGCCTTATCCCTGTTAGTGGCAGGGGGCAGATTCTGTCCACCCCTCAGGTTTTCGCAGATATCTCCCGAACGGCTAAGAGCAGAGCCATGCAATTTTCTGGCTTTTCTTAGAATTGAATTCTGCATATTGAGTTAAATTTTTTAGTTCCTAACCTTAACAGAGTCGGTTCCAGGGCCCATTTTTGAAGGTTTTTTTTTCTGTGACATTTGGCGATAACACAGATGTGATCTTCACAGCTTCTTCCTAACTGCATGAAGTATAAAGGAGTTACTTAGGTTTATGGTAATTGAAACAAGTGCAAATTAGTTCATTTTAATGAACTATAATAAATATTGCACATCAGGGGGTTTCAGGAACTTGAAAAGGGGAGATTTACAGGAAGTTTTTTAACAATATATTCTGCCTCCTTTTTTTGCTAACCTGGCACCACCTATGGATGCAAAGATGTTTTATAACAGTTGTGTCTGATGTCACAATAGCGCACCATTTCATTTATACAAAAAGAAAAGAAAAAAGACAGTTTTATAAGGTATTTATTTCACCCCAAAATTTAGTGACCTGAAAACGCCTATGATTTTTGAATTTTCCAAAGTCACCATCCTATATCAATCCCCAATTAAATATATCGATCCCATCAGTTGTGTTGAAATTGGTTGATAAACATTGCTTTGTTGGATCACAAATACCTCTAATATTTGTAGTTTTTGGCCCCCTGTTGCCCCCCTATCAAAAATGTCAGTTTTTTAAAAAGAAATGTAGATCGTGTTGAGGGGAATCAAACGCTGTTTGATTTGTGAAAATCGGACGGGTAGATCTTGAGATCTCCGGGGGTGCAGAATCCGCCCCCCCCCCTGCCACTAATAGGGGTAGCCAGGAGCCTGCCACTAATAGGGTTATATTACCTACTTTTTTGTTTTGAAGATCTGTTATGTTTAACACAAATTCAACATTCTCATGCAACATGTGTTCCACAGTGAGGCAGTAGCAGCTGCAGATGATGATGCAATCAACAGGAGACAGTAAATAGTAGCTTGCCAGCAAAGTGAAAAATATCTGCAGTATAGAGCTAGATTCCTTGCTGCTAGATTGCTTGTACAATGCTTCTAGATTGCTTGTACATTGCTTGTAGATTGTTTGATGGCTAATCTACAATGCAGAGCAATGAAACATGGAATTGTCATCGTTTTGATGATGACATTGTATTGTATATAATTGAGACATGTGCTTTCCAGCTGTGTTTATTCATTTTCAGATACAAGGCTCCGTCACGTGGTATCATCAGTTCATATCTGTGGTCGTCATATATCAATGAGGAGCTCAAGACAAACATGTGTGCACTACAACAGATTGGTCAGCAGTGCGTGGTAGAAAATGTTTTGACACATGGTCATTGGTTTGGCTGCCCAGTGTTATTCCTTGGGGAGACTCTTCCACTGTCTTTGTGTTGAACTATTACACCAGCACTGCATTGTATCTGGTGTCACAAACGTGGCTGAGATTGAAAATGAACTAATTGAATTGAAATTTAGCATCCATAACACTGGAAATTTTGGTTGAATTATTTAACCTTTGTTGAGTGGTGCTTAGAGATAGTGCATCTTCCACTGGGTAAGAGAATCTGCTGCTTCTTTCAGCACTCACTAACTGCTTTGTCCAAGTGCTACTGGCCAGCGCTAACGATATTCTAACAAATATTTACCCACATCCAGCTCTCCAGGTCTACCCAATAACTCTCAGCCAGCATAATAGTCTATAGGGTCTTTTGAATATCTCAGCAACTGCTATGTATCTGGAGAAATTAAAGCTAGGTTCAGCTCAGAAAATCCTGCTCTATAAACCTGTGCCAATAATCCTAAATGGACGATGTCAGAAGGCACACTCCCAGCATCAGCAACAATGTTAGCAATTAAATTTGTGGCGATTGGCGAATATCCTCGTTTTCTCGTGACATTAACTCTCTGCACTTGCCTTTTTCCTTTATAATAGAGAATCATCCGAAAGCTGTCCGAGGATAGCAAGGTTGAAGAACCCCTGAAGGGGATTCTTCAGAGGTACCCGTCCCTGGCAGCGGAGGTGGAGATGGGGCTCCACGACGAGGCCCCACCAGGAGCACCAGCCGGTCCCCTGCCGGGGACCAGTCGAGATTGGTGCATCTG
Organism: Chirona hameri; assembly: GCA_036785665.1. Taxonomy (NCBI): domain Eukaryota; kingdom Metazoa; phylum Arthropoda; class Thecostraca; order Balanomorpha; family Balanidae; genus Chirona; species Chirona hameri. Next base: position 35,719 of record JAXIVJ010013675.1, read on the forward strand.
TGGAAGGTATGTTTCATCCTCCACCTACCGCCTAGCAGATGCATTAGTATCATGTTGCATGTTATATGTTGTATACCGCTTTCAGGCTCATGCAACAATTTGATTTAAATTGTACAAGAAGTAATTTTGAACTGTTCATAATTGAATCATCGTCAAATAGGCTGTGTGGCTTATCGAGCTCTACTGATGCACAGGGGCGGATCCATGATTTTTGCAAGGGAATAGGGGCGCATTTTTTTCCGGGAACAGGGCGCATTTTTTTTTTGCCGGGGAACAGGGGCGCATTTTTACGGGAAATTGGGGCGCCGTTTCTTCAAACATGCACAGGGGCGGATCTAGGATTTTTCCGAATGTGGTGGGCGGCTGACCCAGGGGGCGGCATTTTCGCCTTCAAAGGGGACCACATGGGTCTAGAGGGGCGTTAAATGTTAATTAATAACGTACATTTTCCTGCATTTTTTAATTCTCTTTCGCTTACTCATTTGCAGTTTGTCACTTCGAAAAAGCAAAATTATAGATGTATTTTGTTTAATGATACTGAATGTATTTGTATAGGACTCTCACATGTAGGTATGCCGTCCGTCAGTAGCACGCATTTTCGTCAGTAGCACGTATATTCGAGTGCGATCATGGATGTGACTAATTCTATCACGGCTAGGTCACTCACCTCTCTCTTGGCCTGCCGAAATATACCCCCCCCCCCCCTCTCTCTGTCTCTCTTCTCTGACCTGCAAAATGCCAAAATCAACTCTCTCTCTCTCTCTCTCTCTCTCTCTCTCTCTCTCTCTCTCTCATCTCTCTCTCTCTCTCTCTCTCTCTCTCTCTC
>JAXIVJ010013676.1:0-36538 GCA_036785665.1 Chirona hameri
GTGTGTGTCTTGTGTCTGTGTGCTGTGTGTGTGTCTGTGTGTGTGTGCTGTGTCTGTTGTCTGTGTGCTGTGTGCTGTGTGCTGTGTGCTGTGTCTGTGTCTGTGTCTGTGTGCTGTGTCTGTGTGCTGTGTCTGTGGCTGTGTGCTGTGTCTGTGTGCTGTGTGCTGTGTCTGTGTGTGCTGTGTCTGTGTCTGTGTGCTGTGCTGTGTCTGTGTGTGTGTGTGTTCTGTGTGTGTGTGTGTGTCGTCTGTGTGTGTGTGTGTCTGTGTTGTGTGTGTCTGTGTGCTGTGTGTCTGTGTGCTGTGTCTGTGTCTGTTGTCTGTGTGTGTGTGTGGTCTGTGTGCTGTGTGTGTGTCTGTGTCGTGTGTCTGTGTCTGTGTCTGTGTCGTGTGTCTGTGTGCTGTGTCTGTGTCTGTGCTGTGTCTGTGTCTGTGTCTGTGTCTGTGTCTGTGTCTGTGTGTGTGTGTGTCTGTGTCTGTGTCTGTGTCTGTGTCTGTGTGTGTGTCTGTGTGTGTGTCTGTGTCTGTGTCTGTGTGTGTGTCTGTGTGTGTGTGTGTCTGTGTGTGTGTGTGTCTGTGTGTGTGTGTGTGTCTGTGTGTGTGTGTGTGTCTGTGTGTGTGTGTGTGTCTGTGTGTGTTGTGTGTGTCTGTGTGTGTGTGTGTGTCTGTGTGTGTGTGTGTGTCTGTGTGTGTGTGTGTGTCTGTGTGTGTGTGTGTCTGTGTGTGTGTGTGTGTCTGTGTGTGTGTGTGTGTCTGTGTGTGTGTGTGTGTCTGTGTGTGTGTGTGTGTCTGTGTGTGTGTGTGTGTCTGTGTGTGTGTGTGTGTGTCTGTGTGTGTGTGTGTGTCTGTGTGTGTGTGTGTCTGTGTGTGTGTGTGTGTCTGTGTGTGTGTGTGTGTCTGTGTGTGTGTGTGTGTCTGTGTGTGTGTGTGTCTGTGTGTGTGTGTGTGTCTGTGTGTGTGTGTGTGTCTGTGTGTGTGTGTGTGTCTGTGTGTGTGTGTGTGTCTGTGTGTGTGTGTGTGTGTCTGTGTGTGTGTGTGTGTCTGTGTGTGTGTGTGTGTCTGTGTGTGTGTGTGTGTCTGTGTGTGTGTGTGTGTCTGTGTGTGTGTGTGTGTCTGTGTGTGTGTGTGTGTCTGTGTGTGTGTGTGTGTGTCTGTGTGTGTGTGTGTGTCTGTGTGTGTGTGTGTGTGTCTGTGTGCTGTGTGTGTGTCTGTGTGTGTGTGTGTGTCTGTGTGTGTGTGTGTGTCTGTGTGTGTGTGTGTGTCTGTGTGTGTGTGTGTGTCTGGTGTGTGTGTGTGTCTGTGTGTGTGTGTGTCTGTGTGTGTGTGTGTGTCTGTGTGTGTGTGTGTGTCTGTGTGTGTGTGTGTCTGTGTGTGTGTGTGTGTCTGTGTGTGTGTGTGTGTCTGTGTGTGTGTGTGTGTCTGTGTGTGTGTGTGTCTGTGTGTGTGTGTGTCTGTGTGTGTGTGTGTCTGTGTGTGTGTGTGTGTCTGTGTGTGTGTGTGTCTGTGTGTGTGTGTGTGTCTGTGTGTGTGTGTGTGTCTGTGTGTGTGTGTGTGTCTGTGTGTGTGTGTGTGTCTGTGTGTGTGTGTGTGTGTCTGTGTGTGTGTGTGTGTCTGTGTGTGTGTGTGTGTCTGTGTGTGTGTGTGTGTGTCTGTGTGTGTGTGTGTCTGTGTGTGTGTGTGTGTCTGTGTGTGTGTGTGTGTCTGTGTGTGTGTGTGTGTGTCTGTGTGTGTGTGTGTCTGTGTGTGTGTGTGTGTCTGTGTGTGTGTGTGTGTCTGTGTGTGTGTGTGTGTCTGTGTGTGTGTGTGTGTCTGTGTGTGTGTGTGTGTGTCTGTGTGTGTGTGTGTGTCTGTGTGTGTGTGTGTGTGTCTGTGTGTGTGTGTGTGTCTGTGTGTGTGTGTGTGTCTGTGTGTGTGTGTGTGTCTGTGTGTGTGTGTGTCTGTGTGTGTGTGTGTGTCTGTGTGTGTGTGTGTGTCTGTGTGTGTGTGTGTGTCTGTGTGTGTGTGTGTGTGTCTGTGTGTGTGTGTGTGTCTGTGTGTGTGTGTGTCTGTGTGTGTGTGTGTGTCTGTGTGTGTGTGTGTGTGTCTGTGTGTGTGTGTGTGTCTGTGTGTGTGTCTGTGTGTGTGTGTGTCTGTGTGTGTGTGTGTCTGTGTGTGTGTGTGTGTCTGTGTGTGTGTGTGTGTGTCTGTGTGTGTGTGTGTGTGTCTGTGTGTGTGTGTGTGTGTCTGTGTGTGTGTGTGTGTGTCTGTGTGTGTGTGTGTGTGTCTGTGTGTGTGTGTGTGTCTGTGTGTGTGTGTGTGTGTCTGTGTGTGTGTGTGTGTCTGTGTGTGTGTGTGTGTCTGTGTGTGTGTGTGTGTCTGTGTGTGTGTGTGTCTGTGTGTGTGTGTGTGTCTGTGTGTGTGTGTGTGTCTGTGTGTGTGTGTGTGTCTGTGTGTGTGTGTGTCTGTGTGTGTGTGTGTGTCTGTGTGTGTGTGTGTCTGTGTGTGTGTGTGTGTCTGTGTGTGTGTGTGTGTCTGTGTGTGTGTGTGTGTCTGTGTGTGTGTGTGTGTCTGTGTGTGTGTGTTGTGTGTGTCTGTGTGTGTGTGTGTGTGTCTGTGTGTGTGTGTGTGTCTGTGTGTGTGTGTGTGTGTCTGTGTGTGTGTGTGTGTCTGTGTGTGTGTGTGTGTGTCTGTGTGTGTGTGTGTGTGTCTGTGTGTGTGTGTGTGTCTGTGTGTGTGTGTGTGTCTGTGTGTGTGTGTGTGTGTCTGTGTGTGTGTGTGTGTCTGTGTGTGTGTGTGTCTGTGTGTGTGTGTGTGTCTGTGTGTGTGTGTGTCTGTGTGTGTGTGTGTGTCTGTGTGTGTGTGTGTGTCTGTGTGTGTGTGTGTCTGTGTGTGTGTGTGTGTCTGTGTGTGTGTGTGTCTGTGTGTGTGTGTGTGTCTGTGTGTGTGTGTGTGTGTCTGTGTGTGTGTGTGTGTGTCTGTGTGTGTGTGTGTCTGTGTGTGTGTGTGTCTGTGTGTGTGTGTGTGTGTCTGTGTGTGTGTGTGTCTGTGTGTGTGTGTGTGTCTGTGTGTGTGTGTGTGTCTGTGTGTGTGTGTGTGTCTGTGTGTGTGTGTGTCTGTGTGTGTGTGTGTCTGTGTGTGTGTGTGTGTCTGTGTGTGTGTGTGTGTGTCTGTGTGTGTGTGTGTGTCTGTGTGTGTGTGTCTGTGTGTGTGTGTGTCTGTGTGTGTGTGTGTGTCTGTGTGTGTGTGTGTGTCTGTGTGTGTGTGTGTGTGTCTGTGTGTGTGTGTGTGTGTCTGTGTGTGTGTGTGTGTCTGTGTGTGTGTGTGTGTGTCTGTGTGTGTGTGTGTGTCTGTGTGTGTGTGTGTCTGTGTGTGTGTGTGTGTGTGTGTCTGTGTGTGTGTGTGTCTGTGTGTGTGTGTGTGTCTGTGTGTGTGTGTGTGTCTGTGTGTGTGTGTGTCTGTGTGTGTGTGTGTGTCTGTGTGTGTGTGTGTGTCTGTGTGTGTGTGTGTGTGTGTCTGTGTGTGTGTGTGTCTGTGTGTGTGTGTGTCTGTGTGTGTGTGTGTCTGTGTGTGTGTGTGTCTGTGTGTGTGTGTGTCTGTGTGTGTGTGTGTGTCTGTGTGTGTGTGTGTGTGTGTCTGTGTGTGTGTGTGTGTGTGTCTGTGTGTGTGTGTGTCTGTGTGTGTGTGTGTGTGTCTGTGTGTGTGTGTGTGTCTGTGTGTGTGTGTCTGTGTGTGTGTGTGTCTGTGTGTGTGTGTGTCTGTGTGTGTGTGTGTCTGTGTGTGTGTGTGTGTCTGTGTGTGTGTGTGTGTGTCTGTGTGTGTGTGTGTCTGTGTGTGTGTGTGTCTGTGTGTGTGTGTGTCTGTGTGTGTGTGTGTGTCTGTGTGTGTGTGTGTGTCTGTGTGTGTGTCTGTGTGTGTGTGTGTCTGTGTGTGTGTGTGTCTGTGTGTGTGTGTGTCTGTGTGTGTGTGTGTCTGTGTGTGTGTGTGTCTGTGTGTGTGTGTGTCTGTGTGTGTGTGTGTCTGTGTGTGTGTGTGTCTGTGTGTGTGTGTGTCTGTGTGTGTGTGTGTCTGTGTGTGTGTGTGTGTCTGTGTGTGTGTGTGTCTGTGTGTGTGTGTGTCTGTGTGTGTGTGTGTCTGTGTGTGTGTGTGTCTGTGTGTGTGTGTGTCTGTGTGTGTGTGTGTCTGTGTGTGTGTGTGTGTCTGTGTGTGTGTGTGTCTGTGTGTGTGTGTGTGTCTGTGTGTGTGTGTGTCTGTGTGTGTGTGTGTGTGTCTGTGTGTGTGTGTGTCTGTGTGTGTGTGTCTGTGTGTGTGTGTGTCTGTGTGTGTGTGTGTGTCTGTGTGTGTGTGTGTCTGTGTGTGTGTGTGTCTGTGTGTGTGTGTCTGTGTGTGTGTGTGTCTGTGTGTGTGTGTCTGTGTGTGTGTGTGTGTCTGTGTGTGTGTGTGTCTGTGTGTGTGTGTGTCTGTGTGTGTGTGTGTCTGTGTGTGTGTGTGTCTGTGTGTGTGTGTGTGTCTGTGTGTGTGTGTGTCTGTGTGTGTGTGTGTCTGTGTGTGTGTGTGTCTGTGTGTGTGTGTGTCTGTGTGTGTGTGTGTCTGTGTGTGTGTGTGTGTCTGTGTGTGTGTGTGTCTGTGTGTGTGTGTCTGTGTGTGTGTGTGTGTCTGTGTGTGTGTGTGTCTGTGTGTGTGTGTGTGTCTGTGTGTGTGTGTGTGTGTCTGTGTGTGTGTGTGTGTGTCTGTGTGTGTGTGTGTCTGTGTGTGTGTGTGTCTGTGTGTGTGTGTGTGTCTGTGTGTGTGTGTGTGTCTGTGTGTGTGTGTGTCTGTGTGTGTGTGTGTCTGTGTGTGTGTGTGTGTGTGTGTCTGTGTGTGTGTGTGTGTCTGTGTGTGTGTGTGTCTGTGTGTGTGTGTGTCTGTGTGTGTGTGTGTGTGTCTGTGTGTGTGTGTGTGTGTGTCTGTGTGTGTGTGTGTGTGTCTGTGTGTGTGTGTGTCTGTGTGTGTGTGTGTCTGTGTGTGTGTGTGTCTGTGTGTGTGTGTGTCTGTGTGTGTGTGTGTCTGTGTGTGTGTGTGTCTGTGTGTGTGTGTGTGTGTCTGTGTGTGTGTGTGTCTGTGTGTGTGTGTGTCTGTGTGTGTGTGTGTCTGTGTGTGTGTGTGTCTGTGTGTGTGTGTGTGTGTCTGTGTGTGTGTGTGTGTCTGTGTGTGTGTGTGTCTGTGTGTGTGTGTGTGTCTGTGTGTGTGTCTGTGTGTGTGTCTGTGTGTGTGTGTGTGTCTGTGTGTGTGTGTGTCTGTGTGTGTGTGTGTCTGTGTGTGTGTGTGTCTGTGTGTGTGTGTGTCTGTGTGTGTGTGTGTGTCTGTGTGTGTGTGTGTCTGTGTGTGTGTGTGTCTGTGTGTGTGTGTGTCTGTGTGTGTGTGTGTGTCTGTGTGTGTGTGTGTGTCTGTGTGTGTGTGTCTGTGTGTGTGTGTGTGTCTGTGTGTGTGTGTGTCTGTGTGTGTGTGTGTCTGTGTGTGTGTGTGTCTGTGTGTGTGTGTGTGTCTGTGTGTGTGTGTGTCTGTGTGTGTGTGTGTGTGTCTGTGTGTGTGTGTGTGTCTGTGTGTGTGTGTGTGTCTGTGTGTGTGTGTGTCTGTGTGTGTGTGTGTCTGTGTGTGTGTGTGTGTCTGTGTGTGTGTGTGTGTCTGTGTGTGTGTGTGTGTCTGTGTGTGTGTGTGTCTGTGTGTGTGTGTGTCTGTGTGTGTGTGTGTGTCTGTGTGTGTGTGTGTCTGTGTGTGTGTGTGTCTGTGTGTGTGTGTGTGTCTGTGTGTGTGTGTGTGTGTCTGTGTGTGTGTGTGTCTGTGTGTGTGTGTGTCTGTGTGTGTGTGTGTCTGTGTGTGTGTGTGTCTGTGTGTGTGTGTGTCTGTGTGTGTGTGTGTCTGTGTCTGTGTGTGTGTGTGTGTGTCTGTGTGTGTGTGTGTGTGTGTGTCTGTGTGTGTGTGTGTCTGTGTGTGTGTGTGTCTGTGTGTGTGTGTGTCTGTGTGTGTGTGTGTGTCTGTGTGTGTGTGTGTCTGTGTGTGTGTGTGTGTCTGTGTGTGTGTGTGTCTGTGTGTGTGTGTGTGTCTGTGTGTGTGTGTGTCTGTGTGTGTGTGTGTGTCTGTGTGTGTGTGTGTGTCTGTGTGTGTGTGTGTGTCTGTGTGTGTGTGTGTGTGTGTCTGTGTGTGTGTGTGTGTGTGTGTCTGTGTGTGTGTGTGTGTCTGTGTGTGTGTGTGTGTGTCTGTGTGTGTGTGTGTGTCTGTGTGTGTGTGTGTGTGTGTCTGTGTGTGTGTGTGTGTGTCTGTGTGTGTGTGTGTGTCTGTGTGTGTGTGTGTGTGTGTGTGTGTGTGTCTGTGTGTGTGTGTGTGTCTGTGTGTGTGTGTGTGTCTGTGTGTGTGTGTGTGTCTGTGTGTGTGTGTGTGTGTGTGTGTGTCTGTGTGTGTGTGTGTCTGTGTGTGTGTGTGTCTGTGTGTGTGTGTGTGTCTGTGTGTGTGTGTGTGTCTGTGTGTGTGTGTGTGTGTCTGTGTGTGTGTGTGTGTCTGTGTGTGTGTGTGTGTGTCTGTGTGTGTGTGTGTCTGTGTGTGTGTGTGTGTCTGTGTGTGTGTGTGTGTCTGTGTGTGTGTGTGTGTCTGTGTGTGTGTGTGTCTGTGTGTGTGTGTGTGTCTGTGTGTGTGTGTGTGTCTGTGTGTCTGTGTCTGTGTGTCTGTGTGTGTGTGTCTGTGTGTGTGTGTCTGTGTGTGTGTGTCTGTGTGTGTGTGTCTGTGTGTGTGTGTCTGTGTGTGTGTGTCTGTGTGTGTGTGTCTGTGTGTGTGTGTGTGTGTGTGTGTGTGTGTGTGTGTGTGTGTGTGTGTGTGTGTGTGTGTGTGTGTGTGTGTGTGTGTGTGTCTGTGTCTGTGTGTCTGTGTGTCTGTGTGTCTGTGTGTCTGTGTGTCTGTGTGTCTGTGTGTCTGTGTGTCTGTGTGTCTGTGTGTCTGTGTGTCTGTGTGTCTGTGTGTCTGTGTGTCTGTGTGTCTGTGTGTCTGTGTGTCTGTGTGTCTGTGTGTCTGTGTGTCTGTGTGTCTGTGTGTCTGTGTGTCTGTGTGTCTGTGTGTCTGTGTGTCTGTGTGTCTGTGTGTCTGTGTGTCTGTGTGTCTGTGTGTCTGTGTGTCTGTGTGTCTGTGTGTCTGTGTGTCTGTGTGTCTGTGTGTCTGTGTGTCTGTGTGTCTGTGTGTCTGTGTGTCTGTGTGTCTGTGTGTCTGTGTGTCTGTGTGTCTGTGTGTCTGTGTGTCTGTGTGTCTGTGTGTCTGTGTGTCTGTGTGTCTGTGTGTCTGTGTGTCTGTGTGTCTGTGTGTCTGTGTGTCTGTGTGTCTGTGTGTCTGTGTGTCTGTGTGTCTGTGTGTCTGTGTGTCTGTGTGTCTGTGTGTCTGTGTGTCTGTGTGTCTGTGTGTCTGTGTGTCTGTGTGTCTGTGTGTCTGTGTGTCTGTGTGTCTGTGTGTCTGTGTGTCTGTGTGTCTGTGTGTCTGTGTGTCTGTGTGTCTGTGTGTCTGTGTGTCTGTGTGTCTGTGTGTCTGTGTGTCTGTGTGTCTGTGTGTCTGTGTGTCTGTGTGTCTGTGTGTCTGTGTGTCTGTGTGTCTGTGTGTCTGTGTGTCTGTGTGTCTGTGTGTCTGTGTGTCTGTGTGTCTGTGTGTCTGTGTGTCTGTGTGTCTGTGTGTCTGTGTGTCTGTGTGTCTGTGTGTCTGTGTGTCTGTGTGTCTGTGTGTCTGTGTGTCTGTGTGTCTGTGTGTCTGTGTGTCTGTGTGTCTGTGTGTCTGTGTGTCTGTGTGTGTGTGTGTGTGTGTGTGTGTGTGTGTGTGTGTGTGTGTGTGTGTGTGTGTGTGTGTGTGTGTGTGTGTGTGTGTGTGTGTGTGTGTGTGTGTGTGTGTGTGTGTGTGTGTGTGTGTGTGTGTGTGTGTGTGTGTGTGTGTGTGTGTGTGTGTGTGTGTGTGTGTGTGTGTGTGTGTGTGTGTGTGTGTGTGTGTGTGTGTGTGTGTGTGTGTGTGTGTGTGTGTGTGTGTGTGTGTGTGTGTGTGTGTGTGTGTGTGTGTGTGTGTGTGTGTGTGTGTGTGTGTGTGTTGTGTGTGTCTGTGTGTGTCTGTGTGTGTCTGTGTGTGTCTGTGTGTGTCTGTGTGTGTCTGTGTGTGTCTGTGTGTGTCTGTGTGTGTCTGTGTGTGTCTGTGTGTGTCTGTGTGTGTCTGTGTGTGTCTGTGTGTGTCTGTGTGTGTCTGTGTGTGTCTGTGTGTGTCTGTGTGTGTCTGTGTGTGTCTGTGTGTGTCTGTGTGTGTCTGTGTGTGTCTGTGTGTGTCTGTGTGTGTCTGTGTGTGTCTGTGTGTGTCTGTGTGTGTCTGTGTGTGTCTGTGTGTGTCTGTGTGTGTCTGTGTGTGTCTGTGTGTGTCTGTGTGTGTCTGTGTGTGTCTGTGTGTGTCTGTGTGTGTCTGTGTGTGTCTGTGTGTGTCTGTGTGTGTCTGTGTGTGTCTGTGTGTGTCTGTGTGTGTCTGTGTGTGTCTGTGTGTGTCTGTGTGTGTCTGTGTGTGTCTGTGTGTGTCTGTGTGTGTCTGTGTGTGTCTGTGTGTGTCTGTGTGTGTCTGTGTGTGTCTGTGTGTGTCTGTGTGTGTCTGTGTGTGTCTGTGTCTGTGTCTGTGTCTGTGTCTGTGTCTGTGTCTGTGTCTGTGTGTGTCTGTGTGTGTCTGTGTCTGTGTCTGTGTCTGTGTCTGTGTCTGTGTCTGTGTCTGTGTCTGTGTCTGTGTCTGTGTCTGTGTCTGTGTCTGTGTCTGTGTCTGTGTCTGTGTCTGTGTCTGTGTCTGTGTCTGTGTCTGTGTCTGTGTCTGTGTCTGTGTCTGTGTCTGTGTCTGTGTCTGTGTCTGTGTCTGTGTCTGTGTCTGTGTCTGTGTCTGTGTCTGTGTCTGTGTCTGTGTCTGTGTCTGTGTCTGTGTCTGTGTCTGTGTCTGTGTCTGTGTCTGTGTCTGTGTCTGTGTCTGTGTCTGTGTCTGTGTCTGTGTCTGTGTCTGTGTCTGTGTCTGTGTCTGTGTCTGTGTCTGTGTCTGTGTCTGTGTCTGTGTCTGTGTCTGTGTCTGTGTCTGTGTCTGTGTCTGTGTCTGTGTCTGTGTCTGTGTCTGTGTCTGTGTCTGTGTCTGTGTCTGTGTCTGTGTCTGTGTCTGTGTCTGTGTCTGTGTCTGTGTCTGTGTCTGTGTCTGTGTCTGTGTCTGTGTCTGTGTCTGTGTCTGTGTCTGTGTCTGTGTCTGTGTCTGTGTCTGTGTCTGTGTCTGTGTCTGTGTCTGTGTCTGTGTCTGTGTCTGTGTCTGTGTCTGTGTCTGTGTCTGTGTCTGTGTCTGTGTCTGTGTCTGTGTCTGTGTCTGTGTCTGTGTCTGTGTCTGTGTCTGTGTCTGTGTCTGTGTCTGTGTCTGTGTCTGTGTCTGTGTCTGTGTCTGTGTCTGTGTCTGTGTCTGTGTCTGTGTCTGTGTCTGTGTCTGTGTCTGTGTCTGTGTCTGTGTCTGTGTCTGTGTCTGTGTCTGTGTCTGTGTCTGTGTCTGTGTCTGTGTCTGTGTCTGTGTCTGTGTCTGTGTCTGTGTCTGTGTCTGTGTCTGTGTCTGTGTCTGTGTCTGTGTCTGTGTCTGTGTCTGTGTCTGTGTCTGTGTCTGTGTCTGTGTCTGTGTCTGTGTCTGTGTCTGTGTCTGTGTCTGTGTCTGTGTCTGTGTCTGTGTCTGTGTCTGTGTCTGTGTCTGTGTCTGTGTCTGTGTCTGTGTCTGTGTCTGTGTCTGTGTCTGTGTCTGTGTCTGTGTCTGTGTCTGTGTCTGTGTCTGTGTCTGTGTCTGTGTCTGTGTCTGTGTCTGTGTCTGTGTCTGTGTCTGTGTCTGTGTCTGTGTCTGTGTCTGTGTCTGTGTCTGTGTCTGTGTCTGTGTCTGTGTCTGTGTCTGTGTCTGTGTCTGTGTCTGTGTCTGTGTCTGTGTCTGTGTCTGTGTCTGTGTCTGTGTCTGTGTCTGTGTCTGTGTCTGTGTCTGTGTCTGTGTCTGTGTCTGTGTCTGTGTCTGTGTCTGTGTCTGTGTCTGTGTCTGTGTCTGTGTCTGTGTCTGTGTCTGTGTCTGTGTCTGTGTCTGTGTCTGTGTCTGTGTCTGTGTCTGTGTCTGTGTCTGTGTCTGTGTCTGTGTCTGTGTCTGTGTCTGTGTCTGTGTCTGTGTCTGTGTCTGTGTCTGTGTCTGTGTCTGTGTCTGTGTCTGTGTCTGTGTCTGTGTCTGTGTCTGTGTCTGTGTCTGTGTCTGTGTCTGTGTCTGTGTCTGTGTCTGTGTCTGTGTCTGTGTCTGTGTCTGTGTCTGTGTCTGTGTCTGTGTCTGTGTCTGTGTCTGTGTCTGTGTCTGTGTCTGTGTCTGTGTCTGTGTCTGTGTCTGTGTCTGTGTCTGTGTCTGTGTCTGTGTCTGTGTCTGTGTCTGTGTCTGTGTCTGTGTCTGTGTCTGTGTCTGTGTCTGTGTCTGTGTCTGTGTCTGTGTCTGTGTCTGTGTCTGTGTCTGTGTCTGTGTCTGTGTCTGTGTCTGTGTCTGTGTCTGTGTCTGTGTCTGTGTCTGTGTCTGTGTCTGTGTCTGTGTCTGTGTCTGTGTCTGTGTCTGTGTCTGTGTCTGTGTCTGTGTCTGTGTCTGTGTCTGTGTCTGTGTCTGTGTCTGTGTCTGTGTCTGTGTCTGTGTCTGTGTCTGTGTCTGTGTCTGTGTCTGTGTCTGTGTCTGTGTCTGTGTCTGTGTCTGTGTCTGTGTCTGTGTCTGTGTCTGTGTCTGTGTCTGTGTCTGTGTCTGTGTCTGTGTCTGTGTCTGTGTCTGTGTCTGTGTCTGTGTCTGTGTCTGTGTCTGTGTCTGTGTCTGTGTCTGTGTCTGTGTCTGTGTCTGTGTCTGTGTCTGTGTCTGTGTCTGTGTCTGTGTCTGTGTCTGTGTCTGTGTCTGTGTCTGTGTCTGTGTCTGTGTCTGTGTCTGTGTCTGTGTCTGTGTCTGTGTCTGTGTCTGTGTCTGTGTCTGTGTCTGTGTCTGTGTCTGTGTCTGTGTCTGTGTCTGTGTCTGTGTCTGTGTCTGTGTCTGTGTCTGTGTCTGTGTCTGTGTCTGTGTCTGTGTCTGTGTCTGTGTCTGTGTCTGTGTCTGTGTCTGTGTCTGTGTCTGTGTCTGTGTCTGTGTCTGTGTCTGTGTCTGTGTCTGTGTCTGTGTCTGTGTCTGTGTCTGTGTCTGTGTCTGTGTCTGTGTCTGTGTCTGTGTCTGTGTCTGTGTCTGTGTCTGTGTCTGTGTCTGTGTCTGTGTCTGTGTCTGTGTCTGTGTCTGTGTCTGTGTCTGTGTCTGTGTCTGTGTCTGTGTCTGTGTCTGTGTCTGTGTCTGTGTCTGTGTCTGTGTCTGTGTCTGTGTCTGTGTCTGTGTCTGTGTCTGTGTCTGTGTCTGTGTCTGTGTCTGTGTCTGTGTCTGTGTCTGTGTCTGTGTCTGTGTCTGTGTCTGTGTCTGTGTCTGTGTCTGTGTCTGTGTCTGTGTCTGTGTCTGTGTCTGTGTCTGTGTCTGTGTCTGTGTCTGTGTCTGTGTCTGTGTCTGTGTCTGTGTCTGTGTCTGTGTCTGTGTCTGTGTCTGTGTCTGTGTCTGTGTCTGTGTCTGTGTCTGTGTCTGTGTCTGTGTCTGTGTCTGTGTCTGTGTCTGTGTCTGTGTCTGTGTCTGTGTCTGTGTCTGTGTCTGTGTCTGTGTCTGTGTCTGTGTCTGTGTCTGTGTCTGTGTCTGTGTCTGTGTCTGTGTCTGTGTCTGTGTCTGTGTCTGTGTCTGTGTCTGTGTCTGTGTCTGTGTCTGTGTCTGTGTCTGTGTCTGTGTCTGTGTCTGTGTCTGTGTCTGTGTCTGTGTCTGTGTCTGTGTCTGTGTCTGTGTCTGTGTCTGTGTCTGTGTCTGTGTCTGTGTCTGTGTCTGTGTCTGTGTCTGTGTCTGTGTCTGTGTCTGTGTCTGTGTCTGTGTCTGTGTCTGTGTCTGTGTCTGTGTCTGTGTCTGTGTCTGTGTCTGTGTCTGTGTCTGTGTCTGTGTCTGTGTCTGTGTCTGTGTCTGTGTCTGTGTCTGTGTCTGTGTCTGTGTCTGTGTCTGTGTCTGTGTCTGTGTCTGTGTCTGTGTCTGTGTCTGTGTCTGTGTCTGTGTCTGTGTCTGTGTCTGTGTCTGTGTCTGTGTCTGTGTCTGTGTCTGTGTCTGTGTCTGTGTCTGTGTCTGTGTCTGTGTCTGTGTCTGTGTCTGTGTCTGTGTCTGTGTCTGTGTCTGTGTCTGTGTCTGTGTCTGTGTCTGTGTCTGTGTCTGTGTCTGTGTCTGTGTCTGTGTCTGTGTCTGTGTCTGTGTCTGTGTCTGTGTCTGTGTCTGTGTCTGTGTCTGTGTCTGTGTCTGTGTCTGTGTCTGTGTCTGTGTCTGTGTCTGTGTCTGTGTCTGTGTCTGTGTCTGTGTCTGTGTCTGTGTCTGTGTCTGTGTCTGTGTCTGTGTCTGTGTCTGTGTCTGTGTCTGTGTCTGTGTCTGTGTCTGTGTCTGTGTCTGTGTCTGTGTCTGTGTCTGTGTCTGTGTCTGTGTCTGTGTCTGTGTCTGTGTCTGTGTCTGTGTCTGTGTCTGTGTCTGTGTCTGTGTCTGTGTCTGTGTCTGTGTCTGTGTCTGTGTCTGTGTCTGTGTCTGTGTCTGTGTCTGTGTCTGTGTCTGTGTCTGTGTCTGTGTCTGTGTCTGTGTCTGTGTCTGTGTCTGTGTCTGTGTCTGTGTCTGTGTCTGTGTCTGTGTCTGTGTCTGTGTCTGTGTCTGTGTCTGTGTCTGTGTCTGTGTCTGTGTCTGTGTCTGTGTCTGTGTCTGTGTCTGTGTCTGTGTCTGTGTCTGTGTCTGTGTCTGTGTCTGTGTCTGTGTCTGTGTCTGTGTCTGTGTCTGTGTCTGTGTCTGTGTCTGTGTCTGTGTCTGTGTCTGTGTCTGTGTCTGTGTCTGTGTCTGTGTCTGTGTCTGTGTCTGTGTCTGTGTCTGTGTCTGTGTCTGTGTCTGTGTCTGTGTCTGTGTCTGTGTCTGTGTCTGTGTCTGTGTCTGTGTCTGTGTCTGTGTCTGTGTCTGTGTCTGTGTCTGTGTCTGTGTCTGTGTCTGTGTCTGTGTCTGTGTCTGTGTCTGTGTCTGTGTCTGTGTCTGTGTCTGTGTCTGTGTCTGTGTCTGTGTCTGTGTCTGTGTCTGTGTCTGTGTCTGTGTCTGTGTCTGTGTCTGTGTCTGTGTCTGTGTCTGTGTCTGTGTCTGTGTCTGTGTCTGTGTCTGTGTCTGTGTCTGTGTCTGTGTCTGTGTCTGTGTCTGTGTCTGTGTCTGTGTCTGTGTCTGTGTCTGTGTCTGTGTCTGTGTCTGTGTCTGTGTCTGTGTCTGTGTCTGTGTCTGTGTCTGTGTCTGTGTCTGTGTCTGTGTCTGTGTCTGTGTCTGTGTCTGTGTCTGTGTCTGTGTCTGTGTCTGTGTCTGTGTCTGTGTCTGTGTCTGTGTCTGTGTCTGTGTCTGTGTCTGTGTCTGTGTCTGTGTCTGTGTCTGTGTCTGTGTCTGTGTCTGTGTCTGTGTCTGTGTCTGTGTCTGTGTCTGTGTCTGTGTCTGTGTCTGTGTCTGTGTCTGTGTCTGTGTCTGTGTCTGTGTCTGTGTCTGTGTCTGTGTCTGTGTCTGTGTCTGTGTCTGTGTCTGTGTCTGTGTCTGTGTCTGTGTCTGTGTCTGTGTCTGTGTCTGTGTCTGTGTCTGTGTCTGTGTCTGTGTCTGTGTCTGTGTCTGTGTCTGTGTCTGTGTCTGTGTCTGTGTCTGTGTCTGTGTCTGTGTCTGTGTCTGTGTCTGTGTCTGTGTCTGTGTCTGTGTCTGTGTCTGTGTCTGTGTCTGTGTCTGTGTCTGTGTCTGTGTCTGTGTCTGTGTCTGTGTCTGTGTCTGTGTCTGTGTCTGTGTCTGTGTCTGTGTCTGTGTCTGTGTCTGTGTCTGTGTCTGTGTCTGTGTCTGTGTCTGTGTCTGTGTCTGTGTCTGTGTCTGTGTCTGTGTCTGTGTCTGTGTCTGTGTCTGTGTCTGTGTCTGTGTCTGTGTCTGTGTCTGTGTCTGTGTCTGTGTCTGTGTCTGTGTCTGTGTCTGTGTCTGTGTGTGTGTGTGTGTGTGTGTGTGTGTGTGTGTGTGTGTGTGTGTGTGTGTGTGTGTGTGTGTGTGTGTGTGTGTGTGTGTGTGTGTGTGTGTGTGTGTGTGTGTGTGTGTGTGTGTGTGTGTGTGTGTGTGTGTGTGTGTGTGTGTGTGTGTGTGTGTGTGTGTGTGTGTGTGTGTGTGTGTGTGTGTGTGTGTGTGTGTGTGTGTGTGTGTGTGTGTGTGTGTGTGTGTGTGTGTGTGTGTGTGTGTGTGTGTGTGTGTGTGTGTGTGTGTGTGTGTGTGTGTGTGTGTGTGTGTGTGTGTGTGTGTGTGTGTGTGTGTGTGTGTGTGTGTGTGTGTGTGTGTGTGTGTGTGTGTGTGTGTGTGTGTGTGTGTGTGTGTGTGTGTGTGTGTGTGTGTGTGTGTGTGTGTGTGTGTGTGTGTGTGTGTGTGTGTGTGTGTGTGTGTGTGTGTGTGTGTGTGTGTGTGTGTGTGTGTGTGTGTGTGTGTGTGTGTGTGTGTGTGTGTGTGTGTGTGTGTGTGTGTGTGTGTGTGTGTGTGTGTGTGTGTGTGTGTGTGTGTGTGTGTGTGTGTGTGTGTGTGTGTGTGTGTGTGTGTGTGTGTGTGTGTGTGTGTGTGTGTGTGTGTGTGTGTGTGTGTGTGTGTGTGTGTGTGTGTGTGTGTGTGTGTGTGTGTGTGTGTGTGTGTGTGTGTGTGTGTGTGTGTGTGTGTGTGTGTGTGTGTGTGTGTGTGTGTGTGTGTGTGTGTGTGTGTGTGTGTGTGTGTGTGTGTGTGTGTGTGTGTGTGTGTGTGTGTGTGTGTGTGTGTGTGTGTGTGTGTGTGTGTGTGTGTGTGTGTGTGTGTGTGTGTGTGTGTGTGTGTGTGTGTGTGTGTGTGTGTGTGTGTGTGTGTGTGTGTGTGTGTGTGTGTGTGTGTGTGTGTGTGTGTGTGTGTGTGTGTGTGTGTGTGTGTGTGTGTGTGTGTGTGTGTGTGTGTGTGTGTGTGTGTGTGTGTGTGTGTGTGTGTGTGTGTGTGTGTGTGTGTGTGTGTGTGTGTGTGTGTGTGTGTGTGTGTGTGTGTGTGTGTGTGTGTGTGTGTGTGTGTGTGTGTGTGTGTGTGTGTGTGTGTGTGTGTGTGTGTGTGTGTGTGTGTGTGTGTGTGTGTGTGTGTGTGTGTGTGTGTGTGTGTGTGTGTGTGTGTGTGTGTGTGTGTGTGTGTGTGTGTGTGTGTGTGTGTGTGTGTGTGTGTGTGTGTGTGTGTGTGTGTGTGTGTGTGTGTGTGTGTGTGTGTGTGTGTGTGTGTGTGTGTGTGTGTGTGTGTGTGTGTGTGTGTGTGTGTGTGTGTGTGTGTGTGTGTGTGTGTGTATGTATATATGTATATATGTATATATGTATATATGTATATATGTATATATGTATATATGTATATATATAGGTCTACAGGTCTACAGGTCTACAGGTCTACAGGTCTACAGGTCTACAGGTCTACAGGTCTACAGGTCTACAGGTCTACAGGTCTACAGGTCTACAGGTCTACAGGTCTACAGGTCTACAGGTCTACAGGTCTACAGGTCTACAGGTCTACAGGTCTACAGGTCTACAGGTCTACAGGTCTACAGGTCTACAGGTCTACAGGTCTACAGGTCTACAGGTCTACAGGTCTACAGGTCTACAGGTCTACAGGTCTACAGGTCTACAGGTCTACAGGTCTACAGGTCTACAGGTCTACAGGTCTACAGGTCTACAGGTCTACAGGTCTACAGGTCTACAGGTCTACAGGTCTACAGGTCTACAGGTCTACAGGTCTACAGGTCTACAGGTCTACAGGTCTACAGGTCTACAGGTCTACAGGTCTACAGGTCTACAGGTCTACAGGTCTACAGGTCTACAGGTCTACAGGTCTACAGGTCTACAGGTCTACAGGTCTACAGGTCTACAGGTCTACAGGTCTACAGGTCTACAGGTCTACAGGTCTACAGGTCTACAGGTCTACAGGTCTACAGGTCTACAGGTCTACAGGTCTACAGGTCTACAGGTCTACAGGTCTACAGGTCTACAGGTCTACAGGTCTACAGGTCTACAGGTCTACAGGTCTACAGGTCTACAGGTCTACAGGTCTACAGGTCTACAGGTCTACAGGTCTACAGGTCTACAGGTCTACAGGTCTACAGGTCTACAGGTCTACAGGTCTACAGGTCTACAGGTCTACAGGTCTACAGGTCTACAGGTCTACAGGTCTACAGGTCTACAGGTCTACAGGTCTACAGGTCTACAGGTCTACAGGTCTACAGGTCTACAGGTCTACAGGTCTACAGGTCTACAGGTCTACAGGTCTACAGGTCTACAGGTCTACAGGTCTACAGGTCTACAGGTCTACAGGTCTACAGGTCTACAGGTCTACAGGTCTACAGGTCTACAGGTCTACAGGTCTACAGGTCTACAGGTCTACAGGTCTACAGGTCTACAGGTCTACAGGTCTACAGGTCTACAGGTCTACAGGTCTACAGGTCTACAGGTCTACAGGTCTACAGGTCTACAGGTCTACAGGTCTACAGGTCTACAGGTCTACAGGTCTACAGGTCTACAGGTCTACAGGTCTACAGGTCTACAGGTCTACATGTAAGATGTAAGATGTAAGATGTGTATTAAATCAATGATCCACCGGAAATAATCGTGTGGCTTTTCACACTGACGAGTCACAACGCAAGACATGGCAATACGAAAATGGGTGCAATACGTACAGGAACCTATTGGTACAATGGAAGAAAAAATACACAAATAATGCTAAACAAGGACTTTTAAAAATAAGAACACATTCACATCGGTCTGAATCATCCTGTAAACTCAAAACGACCTTTCAGAACGACCTTCTTCAGTGCGCGACGCGTACAAGTGCTCCCATCTGCGAGTACGTGCATGTCATTCACACACTTAACACCGCGGTAGCATAACCGCCGCCTGCCCGCCTCCGTCCGTATGCGCGGTAGCGAGAGCAGGTGCGCCGAGCGGGTGTCACGCCCGTGAATGTCACGCTGCCGCTGTCCTATGGTGCTGGCGATGTACGGTGGTGAGCCGGTACGAATAGCGTGCAGGACAGCGCAAACAGAATGAGCTGCTTTGCGTTCGGCCACCGCAAATCACAGATCACATCAGAAATATGATCCATTTTACGGCGGCCACTGACGACTCTCGCCGCAAAATTTATATATTTTTTTTTTACGCGGTGGGTTTGAGTTCGATTGCACGATCCGTAAATTGATATGCAATATCGAACTACTGAGGTAGCCAGTCCTTGTACTATTTGGGATAGATATTGTCTCGGGATAGTGTGTTGTGCATGACTGAGGGCTATGAGAATTCCGGTACACTTACGCCGTACTGAGTCTATGTATGTAGGATTTAAAGCTCAGATGCCTGTCCATTGTGACACCTAGATTTGTCAGCACTCTTGAGTCAACTACTGTAGAGCCACACAATTGTATGGTGACAGCGGGTAACGTCCTCAGCATCTGCGGTGTTCCTAGCCCCATCATCTGTGTTTTACTGGTGTTTCATCTTGTGGTGACTGAACCATTGTAATAGCGAGTTCAAAGCTCGTTCCATTCGGCTTGTCAGCGACGGCAAGTCACATTTTTTCCCGGTTGCCAGAATCTGGCAGTCGTCAGCATATTGAACAATTGTGACATTTTCTTCAGTGCACAATGCCAAATCGTTTGAAAAGAGAAGATAGAGAATGCATGACAAACTTCCGCCTTGGAAAATTGACATGTCGGGGGCGTTGCTTTTTTGGACAGATTGAATGTACGATCCATGAGCTGTCCTCATTTGGACCTGTTGTGTATGACCATATAAGTAAGATGAGAACCATGCTGTGTCTATACCGTAAAGCTCCATCTTTTCCAGCAGTTTGCCGTGGGGGACTACATCAAAGCATTTAGACAAATCTAATAAAACTAAGATGCAAATTTCTCCGTGATCCATCGCACTGAGGACTCTATCGGTTGTAACGCTTAGGGCGGTTTCTGTAGAATGGTTCTTTCGATACCCGTGCTGAGATTCGGACAGCATATGGTTTGACTCAAGATAATGGTTTAGCTGAAGTTGTACTGCTTTTTCTGTAATTTTTAGTACGGCTGGGAGCTGTGTTATGGGCCGGGTATCTTCAGGTCTGACGGAGGATGTGCCTTTAGGAACCGGGGTAACCATTGCATGCTTCCAAGCTGTTGGAACGATGCCGGAAACCAGGGCCTCGTTTCATAAAGCGGCGTAACCTACGAACCTACGTAGTTGACGCCGATTTTGGCGTAGCCTACGCCAATTCCGTTTCATAAAGAAAAAAAACGGCGTAAGCTACGCCATTGAAACTACGCCGCTTCATTTACGTCAAAGCACCGAATTGTTCGTAAGTTACGGCATTTGCGTTTCATAAAAGGGCGTAGCTTATGTCAAATAATATTTCAGGGCCTTGATTTTCGGTAAAAAGCAACGCAAGGATTTGTTGCGTTGTTTTAGTGCTCCGTTGGCCTTGAAAGTTGTTTTGATTGCATTGATGGCATATTTTGTGAGCCTGGCGGCGATATTAGAGGCTGGTGTGATGATTTTACATTGAAACTTACTTCAAGAGCATAGCAAGATATTTATGTGAAGCAAGAAACTGAAGTATTAGTTGAATCTCTGAAGAATTTGAGTGTCTCAAATACCATGTGGACCACCTCATGACATACATGTGTTTGTAAGAATTGATTTATAATTCACTGTAGTCTCATATCATTTGTGCAATGTTGTAATAGATGGCAAGCATTGTTTTCAATTAATTAACATGATTTACAAGACTTCTCTGACTAGTATTGAGCAAGGTGATAGCGTAATGCCGACTGGCAGTTGGGTATCCTACTTATGGTGATTTTTCATGGTTATTTGTATTGTGGTTCTTTTGTACATTAGCCACACTAATAATTTGAACATAACATGTAACATTTATTGACCATGATACAGGGAGACACAGGCATGGCTCACAGGTAATTAAGCCACAAACATACAAGTTCACCAGTTCACGTTGTTTTATTTTCATGAGTTCATGTTTTTTAGGTAAGCTGTGAATTGGCCAGGTTAACATGTACACTGGAAACAATGCTCACATTTCATGCCTTGCCTGAGTTGTCAAAACTCACTCAGTAAAACTCTCATTTATTTAGTATTTATCATGCAATATACAAAGGCGAAACTCAAACAAGGATGAGTTTTGCCTGAGTATTTACATGAGTTGTCATAACTCACGACAGTAACACTCAGACCCTTACTAGCAAAACTAACCCTTACTAAGGTAATAATCATGTAATGCTAAGCCTGCCCTAAGGTAAAACTCATGCAAATTAAGGTGTAACTAACCCTTACCAATGTCAATACTCAGGAAATGCTAATGCAAGCCAAGCCTGGGGTTAGTTTTATTTCTCTGGCATTGCCAGTGCTAATACTAATATGATTACTAATTCAATACTAATGACAGTCACACATTGGGCATTACAGCAAATACTGTGGCGAGACATAGATGTGTTGACGCTGCAATCTTCCCCACTGATACACACCTTCCCAAATTTTGGTCACCATGCATCTATAGGTGCATGATGACCAACATTCCTAAACCTATCCATTACTTTTGTAAACTGTGGTTGTCAAAGTTGAAAATTCAGACATCTCATTTCAGTCAGCTAGTGTCTCAACATTTGATTCCAATCATTAGTTATTCATAGATTTAGCCAGTAATAATATATTTAGCCAGAATCATCTACGTCATGTCAAAAATGTTGATGTCATGTCAAAAATCACATCACACAAAACTTACCAAGCCTATTGTATAGGTATGCTGAATGCTTGCCATTTATTATAGCATATTCAATTGCCTCTTGCAAACGCTAATGTGACCAATGTGACCAGTGAACAGTGACTTCTTCTGGAACAAACATTATCAGTTGTCTGCAGCTGGTGAGTGAAATTGGTAGGAAAATGTCTGTTCATGCCAAGCTGCAGTTAAGAGTGGATGAACGCTGAACAAATCTGGATATTGGGAGCAACACTGTGATGTAAGGCCAATGTAAGATACAGTTGAAGCTATGAGCGAGGCCTTGAAGACAAGTGCTGCCATGGACCTGTGTGTTGAATGAGATCATCATTGAGTTTTCACCGAATTAAGGCAAATTGTGGAATTTTCAAGGCACTTTTGCTGACATCTATACTGACTGCTGATCAATAAAGGCGTCAGTGTCTGAGTTTGTGTGTTTTGGTGGCGTGGCTGAACACATCAATTTGTTGTCAGTGAACCTCCTATTAGATAAGCCGTCTGTCATCATGACATGTCATGATGTGTCATCATGACGTGTCATCATGACGTGTCATCATGACTTGTCATCATCTTAGCTTCTCATCTGTTTATGTGCTGCCATCTATACACTGGACTGTTTCACACTAACCACAATTAGATCAGTAAATCCGCATGATTCATCCCCGCATGGGGGGAGGGGGGGGGGGGGGGGGGCAGCCCCCTCTGCCTGGATCCGGGCCTGGATTACATGTATATATAAAGTAAATCTGTCTCGCATCGTTTTGCGTTGCGTGCTGGCAAGTGGCAATATGTCCGATTCATTTTTTAGACGAGGATTTCTGTTGGTGGTTCTATCGGCATTATCGCCATGACTGTTCACATGCAATAGAAAGCGTGTTATTAATTTGATTTACTAGTAATGTATTCATTAAATAAGAACAAAAAACGAGAATCACGCGAGCTTTTCACTAAACCCACATACGTGCGGGCTTTAAATTCTCACACCGGATACGTGGGCTCGATAATGGCAGCTCTAATGGCTTTCGCCTGGGTCCAGAAAATATTTGTTATTTATTTACTCAGAAACGATATTTTAACATGATTTATTTTACAAATATTTTTAAAATATTTTTATGATTCCAATTTCAATAATTGCATTACAAACAAATGTTTATTATAATGCTTTCAATACACTTCAATTTTTAAAACACCCTTGATTGTTTACGCCAGCAACGCAAACTGCGCCGGAGTAAACAACTCCGTCGGCACCTTGGTGAAACGGACTAATTTACGGTGCGTAGCTTTTGATGGCGTAACTCACGCATTTCGTAAGTTACGCCAAAAGCTTTATGAAACGAGGCCCAGACTACTGTTAATAATTTGGAGAAGAACGTGTCCGATGGAAAATAAAAACTTCTTAAAAATCGAGATGCTGAGGCCGTCACTGCAAGTTGGTCCCGTTGATTTCATGCCAAGGATAATAGAGCCAAGCGTTGGCATGTCAATTGAAGCCAGGGTGATAGAGGACGGGTGGAACGGATTTTAGTATGATTTATTTAGGATAATACTAGAAAAGTACTAGATTAACTACTATATACTAGTTTTTTTAGTTCCATTTAAATATGTGGTAGCTTTACCGAGGAGCGAAAGCCGCGCAGGTATTACGAAAGCTCTTAGAGTAAACGAAACAATCGAAATGCATTGTAGATTATTAATATTTGTCGCTAGCTTCTGTAGACTGTAGGTACGTAAGGTGCTGTAAAGTTTTTAACTGTTAAGTTGTCGGGTAGAGCTTGATCTCTTCCATTTTCAATTCACGTTTTTTACCCGGATATGTCCTACTGTGTTGTGCCTGGCTGTACCAATAGTACGGAGAAGGGTAATTAAAATCATTTTGGGACTGGCTACTGGCTACCACCGTCTTCCTCGTGATCCCAAAGTGGCCGATCTTTGGTGGCAATTAATCCGACGAGATGCAGCAAGGGAAGAGGTTAAAGACCCTAGGAATTGCTCTGAACATTTCTTGGAATCCTGCTTCAAAGAGCTTCACAGATTTGCCGCTGAAAGGACATATTATAATGCATGTGCACAAAGACCAAAAAGATTATCATACAGCAAAGTGATTGTGATAGCCATGGCAGAGTTTGCTGCTTTCAACCCGGAACAAGCGCTATGCTTTGTTTACAAGCCCGCCTTCAACTGTGCCACTGCTGCATGTGCCAATTTCTGTGCCTGTTGACAAAACACTTGTACTGCACCTACTTTGTCGCAGCAGCAGAGCTGGCACTTGTTAGCAGGAGTATGATGTCACCTGGTATGACTGGTAATGTGTCTGGCGTCATCGATTTTCCAGCGAATCAGGCTCTCTAACTTCGGCTGACAACAGCACAGCAGCCAATTCGGAACGGCTATGGTAATTGTTACTTTCTATTGCCTTCATATGGTAAAGAGTAATGTTACGCTTTATAATCTACATTTAGACGTGGTTGACATGCCTGCATCCATGGCTTAGAAAATTTGGGGTTTCATTGAGGTATATTTGCCTTGCCCTATCTGGTACTTACCTTCTTGTGTAACTTGTGTTTAAATAATTTAGCTGTTAAATCTGACATAACACATAGCAGGTAGCATTATGTTCTGTTATATGACTATTGATGATCTTCTTTGCACTGTGTCTGTGATTCAAGTGTGAATTCATGACCTTGCCATCTCAAATTTCACTAGGGATAATCTAAATTTGTGTCATCATAACTTAACATGCAGCAGTTATATTGTATGTGTCACATATTTAACCTTTTGGTATGTATACCTGTTATAATAATTTGGGTTATGGGTTACCCAGTAATATACTCTGTCTGTGCGCACATGATTCATACAAAATTATTATACTGCAGGATTCAAGGATGGTGCTCGTGTAGTGAAGGAGAAGAGCCAGCAGCCGGCCAGGTGCCACCCAATCTGTTGGACAGTCAGCAGCATGCCGCCCTGCTGCGTCGTCGGCCGCGCGGGACACGGTCACCGGTGTGTCCGCGACAGAGAGCGTCATGGCCTACGTCGCCGGCTACATCGCGAGGAAGAGGCCCGCCGACCGCTCCCTCTGTGTGTACCATCCGCCTCGGCCGAGTCGGTGCCTCTGCAGGCCCTGTGGACCAGGGTCGTCAGTATCGGCGGCCTGACGGTGCCTACGGAGACATTCTACGCCACCTTCAAGGAGGTGGAGGCGGTTTTCTGTGCCCACCACGCTCTGGAGCCCGATGGCTTAAGCCGAAGGTCCGTGTCATCAAGGACTTTGTCGTGGTCCTCCAGGAAAAGTTCCCACGCGTCCATCCCAAGATTCGCGCCTCCTTCGCCCGCGTCCGGACATTTATCAGGATGGGCAACATCAACAGGGCCCGACGCGCCGAGTCTCGGGCACGGTGAGGAGCGAGGAAGTGCTGGCACCACGCACAGTGAAAACTAGTGTATAGGCTGTAGTGAATAGACTGGACAGTTGTGCTCATTCCCTCATGTCATGTTTTTCTCTTGTTTTGTTCATGTCGTAAAAGACGATATGTGAAGTCGGAGAAACGAAGGAAAAGCTCAAAAGTATCGGGAAAACCAGTTGTCAGTTAAATGTTTTGTTTAACAATCTTCGAACGAGTATATGTAATCAATGTGTATGTTTTGCTTTACTTACGTTTTAATAAGTCTATCAATCAGTGTAAAAGCTGGAAAGAGGTATTTCACAAATATATTCATATTGTATTCACTCATACACGCTACTACTTAGTACTCACAGCTTGTCACACTAGCAGGTCGCGATATGCAATGACAAACGAGAAGGATAAATACGACAATTGCCTATTAACAAGTTATCATCGCGGAATTACTAAATATCAAGCGGGAGAGGATGGTTTAAATCAAGTTAATTTCGACAAAACATTTTAAACAGTTTATTTTGTCGATAAAAACATAGTTATCGACCATGAAAAATAATATAACATGATTCCTGCGCTAAATCACCCTTACCCGAGCGGGATTCGAACCCGCCACCCTCGCATCCGTAGTCTGATATGCTACCGACTGAGCTATTGCCGCCGGCGCACCAGCGTCGCCAGAAACTGGCCAGACCGGCACGGAGTGCAGTCAAATCTTTACCCCTCACGCCCTAAGAATTCGGCTGGGTTAGGTGAAAAATGGTAGAGGAATCATCGCGAGATATTTGAACGATCTTTCTTTGGAGACTAGCTGCAGGCGAATCGGCTGAATAGAACTCGAGATACAGCTTCCCAAAGTTGGGTCATTTAACACGCGAACCCTATGGGCTAGTAGGAAAGTCACGCCCAAGAGCTATAGTGCTGCCAACTAACTTCGGAGGGGGCCGGATTGAAGCAACCTTGAAGGCGCTGGTGCTTACGCGCGGCAGCCTCACCGGTACCGGCGCGGTGGCGGCAGGCACTGAAGCGACAGTGATAGGACCGATAGATATATAATAATCATTCAACGCATGTGATAGGCTGAGACTTTCAGTGATAGGCTGAGACTTTTACTTTTTTGTTCCAATTATAGGGCGAAGCATTTGCCATAGGTTTGTTCGGCCTTTTTGATTGATCTGGTTCTGATAATATTTCCGGGTGTCAGAGCGAATCGCAGCACGACATGCGAGGTTTATCCTCTTATAGTCTACTCTGCAGCAGAGAGACAGAGCGATCTGTCTGCTGTCCAGCAGGGCGCGCGTGTTGGAGCTCAGTGGAACGACACCGGCACCGGACCCTCGCACACGGACAGAGCGGACAGGGGCGACGAGATCAAGCACACGCGAGAAGGCAGTGATAAAAACGTTCCACTTTTCTTCAACAGTAGTCGCAAAGAACAATGGTGACAAATGGACCCGAGAGAAGTTGTCATGAAAATAATTCATATCAACCCTTCCAAGAGCCCGTTTCTGTACAGTCCCAGCCGCTGGTCGACGCCTAGCACAATCGCGCAGCACCACACGTGTAAAATCATGCGGGGTACCATAATGACAACGGGTTACTCCGCAAAGCCGGACTAAATCTGGACAGTTTGTGGCTATGACATCTAAAATACTATTTGCCGGACGGTAAGTGGCATGAGTGATATTAGTGATTCTAAATCCGTACGTCTGAAACAACTTCATTACAAAGTGCTCGTTACCAAAATCTTCTTCAAACAACAATTGAGATCGCCAGTCACTACAATTTTCGCGCAAGGGTACGATACAAGCATAAACTGCAACTGGTGTTCAAGATCGTCGAAATCGGCTAATAACTGGGCAGCGGTGTTAACTGGAACACGATAGGCAGAAGCAACAATAAGAGTGAGGCTCTTGCTGGTTTTTACAGATATCCACAATATCTCCAGGTTTGAGTTGTGTACGTTTGTAATGGGCGTTGGGATAAGCTCGCATTCTAGAGAATCGCGCGCCAATATCGCGACACCACCATGTCCTTTGGCTAGGTTCATCGAGACCGGTCTGTCGCATCTGAATATTTTTAATCCGTTCACATAAATGAGTCTTTCCGGTACATTAGGGGTTAGCCAGGTCTCGCATAAGGCGAGCACGTCGAACCCGTACACAGCTTGAAGTTCGCATCTCATCTCGGGCAGTTTAGGCTTGTATGACTGGATGTTAACAGCTGTCCGATGATGATGTCGTCGTTCCTGACGTCGCCAAGACGGCGCCAGTTAGCGCCTCCTTCCGCGACGTTTGCGGCCGCCTCTGCAGCCGCGACGTGTCCGCTGACGCACCTCAACGGTCACGCGGGTGGAGCTCGCGACAGAGACCGGGGTCTCAGGGCGCCGGGATCTGGTGTCCGAGGGGTGGCTTCACAGACGACTGAGCGAACTCGCCTGCTCCACGGGTCCTCCGCTGGCTGTGCAGCCTGAGAGACTGTTTGTAGGAGTTGAACCAGCAGCAGAGCACGGAGAATAAGACAGAGTGGGCTCGGTGAGTATCCGTAAGTTGTCATTCTTGAGTTTGACGAGGACAACTCAATTCAACTGATTTTTATGTAAATCTGAAGAGTGTGAGCAATCCAAGACTCGGAGCTCACTTAGATGCCTGACTCGGACAGGCGCGGGAGACCGCTGGCCTGGCCGCTGGGTACTCACAATACTGATGAGGGACTGGAGATTCAGCAATCACTCGATGACCGATACGTCTTCTTGTTTAAATACTGCTCTTCTTAGACAAAACCTTCTATGTTCTATTGCTGTTTAAGTTTGAATGCTAGTTTTCAAACGAAGGCACGCGCTCGCGCGCTCAACGGTCGCTGTCACTCACTGACCCGACCACTGCGCGTGACCGGTCAGGTGATGATCAGGTGATGGGCGGGGCTTAGGTGAGGAGAGCCACCGGCAGCGTGCGCACCCTGGCGCCACGCACAGCAGATGTCTATATGTCTATATGTCTATATGTCTATATGTCTATATGTCTATATGTCTATATGTCTATGTCTATGTCTATATATATATATATATATATATATATATATATATATATATATATATATATATATATATATATATATATATATATATATATATATATATATATATATATATATATATATATATATATATATATATATATATATATATATATATATATATATATATATATATATATATATATATATATATATATATATATATATATATATATATATATATATATATATATATATATATATATATATATATATATATATATATATATATATATATATATATATATATATATATATATATATATATATATATATATATATATATATATATATATATATATATATATATATATATATATATATATATATATATATATATATATATATATATATGTATATGTATATGTATATGTATATGTATATGTATATGTATATGTATATGTATATGTATATGTATATGTATATGTATATGTATATGTATATGTATATGTATATGTATATGTATATGTATATGTATATGTATATGTATATGTATATGTATATGTATATGTATATGTATATGTATATGTATATGTATATGTATATGTATATGTATATGTATATGTATATGTATATGTATATGTATATGTATATGTATATGTATATGTATATGTATATGTATATGTATATGTATATGTATATGTATATGTATATGTATATGTATATGTATATGTATATGTATATGTATATGTATATGTATATGTATATGTATATGTATATGTATATGTATATGTATATGTATGTATATATATATATATATATATATATATATATATATATATATGTATATGTATATGTATATGTATATGTATATGTATATATATGTATATATATATATATATATATATATATATATATATATATATATATATATATATATATATATATATATATATATATATATATATATACATATACATATACATATACATATACATATACATATACATATACATATACATATACATATACATATACATATACATATACATATACATATACATATACATATACATATACATATATATATATATATATATATATATATATATATATATATATATATATATATATATATATATATATACATATATATATATTGTTATGTTTACGGCATTGTTATGTACGTTAAAATTGCCAAATTCATTAAAAAAAAATCCAACGTATTTTTATAGTGCCCCCCGTCCCCCCCCCCCCCCCCCCCCCTCGCCTCCGCCGCCCATGTATAGATGTATTCCTTTTTGTCAGCATGTTGCACCAGCCAAGCTCCGTGCTTCTTCTGTCTTAAGCGTATTTCGATCTGAACAGAAATAACAAGACACATTTCAGTTTCGCATCGTGTATTATGGAGACAAGGTAGCAGCAATCCAATGCCAATGACAACATAACGCGAGCGTAGTTTCACACCGTCATCACGTTACATTTATAGATCAGATCACTGTCCTATGTCTGCGTCCATAGCACGTGAGTTTAGTTTCTTATCTATATTATGTAATGCCGCTTTGTATTGTAAATAACGTAATGCCTGGAAAAGGCCGTCCATGTCTTCATAGCAGAGCATGACAGCGGTCAGCTAGGAACATTCATGTTAAAGTAAAAAACAACTTCATGTTAACAGGGTTAACAGCGATGTTGTTCACGGGAAGTCAGCATAACACGACAGAGGATCTGCAATCCAAAAGTACTTCATAAATATTTCGTAAACTATTTGCCATTTAAAGAAGACGAAAAAATTGTGCAAAACACAAATGTTTGTTTTTGTGTGCGTTTTTGTGCGAATTATGTTCTGCATCGTCACTACTGCTCGGCGAACCCGGGCGACAAACGTGTGCTTTGTGACGCTTCGCTTGATTGGCTCTCTTTGTGTGACGATAGCTGCACAAAAGATCGATTTGCATTTTAGACGTGCAATCAGGTTACGGTATCACAGTTCGGCACGGCAAAATAAGACGCAAAGTAAATAATATTTCCATGTCACTATTCCTACGTCAGCTCGCCTTCGGAGAAGACAATAAATACTTACTACACAAATAATGATAAAATGGAAGTATGGAAACTCAATGGTGAGTGTTTAAGTGCAAAATATTAAATGCTCTAAGGTAATGACAAACGAAGTAGTAGAAGATGAAAAATGTCGGTCACATATCGATAAAAAAGGTCACATCATAATATCGCAGTTTGTTGCGAGGGAATTTTCCACTTGGTTTAACAAGGAAAGACCCGTTTTAGTTTCCCTCGGCAACACTGGTTGATATGAGTCCGAACCCAACCAGAATCGGTCTTGGTCTTTTAGCATGCCAAAATAACATCTCTTGGCTTACGTAATATATTGTATGGCTCCTGAGTCCTGATGGGTGCACATCGCGTAAGTAATAGGTATATCTAAAACAAATACTGCATGTTTTGTCCCGCTGCGTTTAGCTACATTAGCTCAGATCAGAAAAGACCGGTTACAGAAGAGCATTAACAAACTATACACAATGGCCACGTTCTGGATAATATGTACACAACACGAAGGAAAACAAAAACATTTGATACAAAAGTTGGACACATTATGCGATCAACGGTCTGATTGGCCACCTATCTCTCCAAGCCAGACGTCCGGAAGCTAGTCTTCTTGTTCCTGTCGATAGGTGGCAGTAGCTTCGCGTCACAGTGTTCGTGCGGTTTGTGGAAGCTGGTGCTCAGTTCTCGGGCTGAAAGGGCACAGAGGAGCATATGAAAAAATGGAAGTATGGAAACTCAATGGTGAGCGTTTAAGTGCAAAATATTAAATGCTAAAAATATTAAATTATGCTTGCATGACGTAACGCTCGATGCTGCATATGATAGAGTGGAGGCTAGAGAACAACGCGTTTAAGATAACCCTCGATAACGAGAACGCTCTGTTTTAACTATCTAAATCTGGCAAATTGGATTGCACGGAAACTGTAAAAGTAAAGGTACATAGCCGCTGACATCTCGTCGCCTACCTTGAAGGGGTAGATGAAGGTGGTGATCTTGTCCGTGGCGAACTCGTTGGCAGCCTGACACTGGTACAGGCCCATGTCTGACCACTTCAGTGACTCGATCACCAGCTCCCCGTTCTGCATCACCTACAAGGACGCATCGCTTGACGTCAAATAGTGTCACAGGTTCGACGACCGACGTGTCATATATAGGGCTGAAGTCGACATGCTTCCTTTACTGAAACCCATTGTCATGAACGAAGACAGTTTGACGAAATTCGTTCCGGAATCGAGATTAAATAGCCTACTAGGTTAGGTACCTACTCCAAGGCATATAATTCAGCGGCGGCGCCACCGGGGGGTCAGGAGGGGCAGTCGACCCCCCCAGTCGTCGGGCAGGAGGGGGCAAACATATCCTTTTCCCCCTCCTGTCATTTACGGAGGCCCCTCCATGCATCAAAGAGGCCCCATCTCGCAGGCCCCATTGCGGAGGTCACAGGTGCCATTGGAAGCCAGAGGGGGTCCTATGGAGGTCAGAGGGGCCTTTAAAGTTCAGAGGAGGCCATCTGGAAGTCAGAGGGGAGGTCAGAGGTAGCCCCTGGGGTCAGAGGGGTCCTTTGGAGGTCAGAAAGGCCACCGAAGGCAAGAGGGGCCCTCTGGAAGTCAGAGAGGCCCTCTGGAGGTCTAAGGCTGGGTCTTCTGCAAGGGCGTAGGCAGGGGGGGGGCAAGGGACCATACCCCCTCCTCCCACCACCCCTGGCGGCCAGGCAGGCCCCTCTGGCGACCGAGCGAGGGCCCCCGGGGGCTGTTTTGGATGGTGTCAGGCGCCCGCGAAACGCCTTACGCCGCATAAAAGAACGCCAACCAACCTAAACAAATCGTAACAGGAATAAATAACAGCACTTGCTTGTCTGTTAAAGGC
The DNA here is from genome assembly GCA_036785665.1 of Chirona hameri. Classification (NCBI taxonomy): domain Eukaryota; kingdom Metazoa; phylum Arthropoda; class Thecostraca; order Balanomorpha; family Balanidae; genus Chirona; species Chirona hameri. The sequence goes on from JAXIVJ010013676.1 coordinate 30,222, forward strand.
ATGTATATGTAAATACGTACACAAGGCCCCAGACAGTGTGGAGAGGGCCCTCTACCAGCTTTTAAAGGGCCCTGCCGATCTGCAGATGGCCCGCTGCCGGCATTTAGAGGGCCCCTGTCGGTTGTAGAGGGCCCTCTGCCGTTATGTATAGGGCCCTGCCGATCTGTAGAGGGTCCCTGCCGATCTGGAAAGGGCCCTCTGACGGCCTTTAGAGGGCCCTGTCAATCTCTAGATCGACCTGTCAATCTGTAGAGGGCCTCTGCCGGCATTTAGTGGACCCTGCCGACCTGTAGGTGGCCCTGGCGGCCTTTAAAGGGCCCTTCCGGCATGTGAGGGCCCTTCCGGCCTGTGAGGGCCCTTCCGGCTTCTAGAGGGCCCTGTCGACCTTTAGATGGCCTTTAGTGGGCCCTGCCAATCTGTAGATCGCCCTGCCAATCTGCAGAGGGCCTCTGCCTGCATTGAGAGGGCCCTGCCGACCTGTAGAGGGCCCTCTTCCAGCCTTTAGGGGCCTTGTCGATCTGCAGAGTGCCCCAGCCAATCTATAGAGGGCTCTCTGCCGGCCTTTAGATGGTCCTGCCGGCTTTTAGAAGGCCCTGGCGGCCTTTACAGGGCCCTGCCGGTCTGTAGATCGCCCTGCCAATCTGCAGAGGGACTCTGTCGGCATTTAGAGGGCCCTGTCGACCTGTAGAGGGCCCTCTTCCAGCTTTAGGGAACCTGTCAATCGGCAGTGTCCAGACAATCTGTAGATGGCCTCTGTGACCTTAAGAGGGCTCTGCCGATCTGTAGAGGGCCCTCTGTCTGCCTTTAGAGTGCCATGCCGATCTGCATATGGTCATCTGCGCCGCCTTTAGAGGCCCCTGCCGATCTGTAGAGGTCTTTGCTGTCATTTAGAGGGTCCTGTGGTGGTAGAGGTGGTCTGCCGGTCGAGCGCCGGTGAGGCTCTGGAAGGAAGACCAGTCAAAGTTATCATTGTTTTTCGGTGTATGCTAGTAACGTCTGAGAGGAGTACAAGGCTTTGACAATGTTACAAGTATTAACCGGCATTGGCTGGGGTTGCAGCCGAACACCATTGGCTGGGGTGGCGTTTTAGACCCCCCCCCCCTGATTATCTTCCGAACCAATAACCGCAGAGTCGACCTGCAGAGGTGGCCAAAGATCTCGTCTGGACACACATCCGGACAAACACGTTGGCCCATACATTCCTGAGCGACCCCCCCCCCTCCCCCAGTGAAGTCTTTATCCTTCTACGATTTTGATTTAGAAGCGCCTTGACGAGACAAACACGATGGAGTAAAAATAGTGTCTTATCTTCATTAGGTAAAAAGTTATTTTCGCAAAACTGTTTGCCCCCTCCCCCCCCAAAAAAAAACATTTGATGACCTCTGAGCCTAAAAATATTGACCTGAGCTCAAATTTGAGGTCACAGATGGCGATTAAATATTTAAAGAGCTTTCGATTGCTTTTTTTCGTTTGTTCCTAGCTATCATAGTTCCCGAGATATTTGGGGGGGTTTTTCGAGCGAAGTCCTAAAACTGGAAAATCTGACCTTTGATACCTCTGATGACCTCAATATTGAGCTGACCTAAAACAGACAGATATACCTTCCATAGAGCCTGTCTTGACCTATCTACGCCGTTTTCCGCTTGTCGCTACGCTGCGTGGTTTTCGAGATCTTAGGGGGGGGGGGGAATCCGCCCCCACAGGGCGTGTGATAATCAGAGGCCCTCCAGGGCGCGTGTTAAGATATGACTCTATCGTGTTGTAAAAACCCCTCGTATCACAATGTGGTGTATTTTTTAAAGAAAATGTATAAGCAAACGTATCCAAACTTTCTGTAAATCTGCCCCCCCCCCCCTCCCTGATTTTCTCAATAACTTGAAAACAATGATAGATATCGACGTCAACCTTTCAGTACCTTATACTGTATCCATTCTTCGTCTTATTACAACATTTAAATGAAAATTGTGGAAGTACTTTGGGAGATAATGACGTTTTAATCAGTCGTCAAGTCATGCCATTTTGGTGAAAAGAAATACAAGTTTGAAAATCGTAGACAATCTAGTTTTGAAGCAAATTGCAAATAAAAAAAACTGAACAGAAAGGGAAATAACATTATTATTGAAATGACTATCGCGGATTTTCACCATTTGGAGTATTGGCTCCCAAAAATATATATTTTTTGTTTGTTTCGTTGTCGAAAGTTATTTGTCACAACATACAACATACTGTACGTACTATGCTAATTATGTCCCCCCTTGGCTACTAGGGTCCCTCTGATCCAATCCCCCCCCTCGGAGAAATCCTGTCTGCGCCCTTGGACTCCTGTAGGCCAGAGGGGGTCCTATGGAGGTCAGAGGTGCCCCTGCAGTCCCATGAGAGCGGCCCTCTGGAAGCCAGAGGGAAGGTGAGAGGAGCCCTATGGAGGTCAAATGCCTTTTCAAATGCCTGAGACCCCCTCTCAAATGGAGGCCACCTAAATTTCGACTTGCCCCCTGACAAAAATCCGGTGGCGCCGTCACCTGGTATAATTTGACGCCATTTTTAATGACAGTTGTAATGTAAAACGGGGGAAGAGTTAACAGCATAATGATCTTTGCGGATCGAGGTAGAGAGATTCAATAACACCTAATATTTTTAGATGTAGAAATTAGCATTATAACATTTAACGTTAAACAATAAATTGCAGTTTGGCTGAAGACCTTCGGGTAGGTTCGCAAATAGGGCGGATGCACAAGCTTAAAGGGAAATAATGACCTTTTGATTTTGTTAGCAACAATTCTTAGGCTACCGCTATGGTTTTAAAATTATTTTATTTAAATTTAAGAGTTAAATAAAATTATTCCCAAATTTCCAGATGTGTAAGTTTGGGAAAAATACAAACAAGTACCTGGTGTACTTCATGAAGGTCATTGACAAATTCGCCCTTCCCTACCATTGTGTTTACATCGATTGCGGCATTTTGGAGGCTCTGTGACATTTCCGATCAAACTGAGCGCTGCTCGGACACACGCTAGTAGCGCTTTCGTTCGCCATGGCAACCAGGCGTCAGCCAATCAAAAGCCAGAAAGGGAATACGTTCTGGCTTTTCATTGGCTCACGCCTGGTTGCCATGGAGAACGAAAGCGCTACTAGCAACAACTCGCCACAATGGTTAAGTTCGCCGAGAAGCATGACAATTGCTTTGTAAACAAATCGCCGACGCTAAATTAGGTCGCCGTCGATGTGCATCGATGAGCTTCCGATTTAATTTCTAGTTTTGTTGTTATTGTTGTTAGTTTTTTGGGGAAAATTATTATTTTTCATGATAATATAAAGCATAGTGTTATATACAGCCACAGACAAATTATACAATACTCCTAATGTTGAAAACAAATGAATTTATTTTCAAAAATTGAGGGTCGCAACCACTAACTATGCCGCCGTTGATGTGCATCGATGAGCTTCCGATTTTATTGCCACTTTTTCCAATCGCTGTTAGTTTTAGAAGATCGCGGGCATATAATCACAACCAGCAGAACGGCACAATATATTTTCCACTCCATTGCGTAAAAAAACAATACGGGAAAAGCCGCAGTTTGAGGAGACCAAAAAGTACTTGCAAGTACCGGTCGTTAAAAGTGTGGAACGCTTATCAACTTTAACTTTAAAATATCTTTCGGTAGGAAAGTTTTCATGCAAAATGTGATGAATTTACAATATATTTTTGGTCTCGTCTGGCGATTTCAAGTGCTAACTCCATTTTTGTGGAAAAAGGTCATTATTTCCCTTTAAATATAAAAAAACGGTCACTCACGGATACAAAGATATAACGGTATTCAATGATGTAAAATCAGTGAATTTATCTCTATTTTATTAAAAATAATATTTGAGTAGAGAAGTGACGCATATAGGCGTATTCAGCTCGGTGGATAAAAGCGACATACAGTTATGTTCATATCACAGTTGTTTGACGTCCATATGCGTACACAATGGGGGGGGGGGGCAAACGGGGCAATTGCCCCCCCCCCCTGAAGGTCGTGCCTCTTTGGTGCGTGCCCCCTTTGGTACGTGCCCCGTTTGGTCGAAAAAATGGTTCTTTTTTCAAGAGAAAAAATGTGAAAATATGCCTTTTAAAAAATATAGTGGGCCCAATCCGGTGTTTTTTTTTTTGGTGGGGGTACTTTATGCCCCCTGAGCAAAAATTGCTCCCTCCTAGAGTAAATCCTGGTGTGCGCCACTGTTTACGTCAACAAAGATGCTAAGCATTTCAATCACCTCCTAGATTATATATACAAAACAAAAATATTGTGGTCACATCACACACACACACACACACACACACACACACACACACACACACACACACACACACACACACACACAACACACACACACACAGCACACACACACACACACACACACGACACACACACACACACACACACACACACACACACACACACACACACACACACACACACACACACACACACACACACACACACACACACACACACACACACACACACACACACAACACACACACACACACACACACACACACACACACACACACACACACACACACACACACACACACACACACACACACAACACACACACACACACAACACACACACACACACACACACACACACACACACACACACACACACACACACACACACACACACACACACACACACACACACACACACACACACACACAGCACACACACACACACACACACACACACACACACACACACACACACACACACACACACACACACACACACACACACACACACACACACACACACACACACACACACACACACACACGACACACACACACACACACACAACACACACACACACACACACACACACACACACACACACACACACACACACACACACACACACACACACACACACACCACACACACACACACACACACACACACACACACACCACACACACACACACACACACACACACACACACACACACCACACACACACACACACACACACACACACACACACACACACACACACACACACACACACACACACACACACACACACCACGCACGCACGCACGCACGCAGCACGCACGCACGCACGCACGCACGCACGCCACGCACGCGCACGCGCACGCGCACGCGCACGCGCACGCGCACGCGCACGCGCACGCGCACGCGCACGGCGCACGCGCATCGCACACGGACACACGCACACCACGCACACGCACACGCACACGCACACGCACACGCACACGCACACGCACACGCACACGCACACGCACACGCACACGCACACGCACACGCACACGCACACGCACACGCACACGCACACGCACACGCACACACGCACACGCACACGCACACGCACACGCACACCAGCACCACACAGCACCACACGCACACGCAGCACACGCACACGCACACCCACACCACACCACCAGAGTGCTTGAGAAGCCCATACTGCCTCGTTATCCCGTCACACGCGTCATCAGACACCCAATGTCGCCATTCGGGAAAATCCCTGCGGCAATTGGCCTCCGATGCAGGCTGCCGGTGTCCGTTATTGCCTGAGGCAGTAGATTGCCCGGTGCTTGTTAGATATAGTTATCTTGGCTTGTCCGGGCGGGGGTCGACACAAGTAGCGCCGCTCGGAACTAATGAACACGGAGAGCTGTCAATGACACATCCGCGACGTCTGTATATTTAGGTCAAAGATTCATAGAACGAGAGCACAGCCACTGGTTTGCCGGATGAAGAAAAAGCGCAAGGACAGACGATTTTCATGAAGAGAGGGACCGGAATAGATGTATTATGACAGTATGACAGTGATTTTCATCTTAGTATTCACATATATTATTTGTTCATCTGATGTTTATTGTGGGAGCATTCGACAGCACTCTATGGCTGTCTCTGTCAGGTCTGGTTTCAAAGAAGACACTGCAAAATAGTGCACTCGACTCCATTGGCGATCCAGAACGGTGTGGGGGGGGGGGGGGGGGGGATTTAAAAAGTCTCACACAATTCTGAAAACTCATCGGATTTCGCTTGGCACTGATAGCTGATTTAAAGCTAACTTCCTTAGTAAAAGTTGCTTAGATTGTCTTCTATATCAGGAAATGTGTCAATTTTGCTCCGATTTCAGATTTTTTGTTTGGGGGGGGACAATTGCCCATCTTGCCCAACCGTAGATCCGCCAGTGATCGACTCACACTCTAACACTCAAGTGCTGTTCTTCACTCGATTCAGAATGTGAATCAAGTGTAGTGTGTACTGTTTTTAACCCGGCATTCACTGATATCAAGTTCA
>JAXIVJ010013677.1:5000-35000 GCA_036785665.1 Chirona hameri
CAGATAGACAGATAGATAGATAGATAGATAGATAGATAGATAGATAGATAGATAGATAGATAGATAGATAGATAGATAGATAGATAGATAGATAGATAGATAGATAGATAGATCGATAGATCGATAGATCGATAGATCGATAGATCGATAGATCGATAGATCGATAGATCGATAGATCGATAGATCGATAGATCGATAGATCGATAGATCGATAGATCGATAGATCGATAGATCGATAGATCGATAGATCGATAGATCGATAGATCGATAGATCGATAGATCGATAGATCGATAGATCGATAGATCGATAGATCGATAGATCGATAGATCGATAGATCGATAGATCGATAGATCGATAGATCGATAGATCGATAGATCGATAGATCGATAGATCGATAGATCGATAGATCGATAGATCGATAGATCGATAGATCGATAGATCGATAGATCGATAGATCGATAGATCGATAGATCGATAGATCGATAGATCGATAGATCGATAGATCGATAGATCGATAGATCGATAGATCGATAGATCGATAGATCGATAGATCGATAGATCGATAGATCGATAGATCGATAGATCGATAGATCGATAGATCGATAGATCGATAGATCGATAGATCGATAGATCGATAGATCGATAGATCGATAGATCGATAGATCGATAGATCGATGGATCGATGGATCGATGGATCGATGGATCGATGGATCGATAGATCGATAGATCGATAGATCGATAGATCGATAGATCGATAGATCGATAGATCGATAGATCGATAGATCGATAGATCGATAGATCGATAGATCGATAGATCGATAGATCGATAGATCGATAGATCGATAGATCGATAGATCGATAGATCGATAGATCGATAGATCGATAGATCGATAGATCGATAGATCGATAGATCGATAGATCGATAGATCGATAGATCGATAGATCGATAGATCGATAGATCGATAGATCGATAGATCGATAGATCGATAGATCGATAGATCGATAGATCGATAGATCGATAGATCGATAGATCGATAGATCGATAGATCGATAGATCGATAGATCGATAGATCGATAGATCGATAGATCGATGGATCGATGGATCGATGGATCGATGGATCGATGGATCGATGGATCGATGGATCGATGGATCGATAGATCGATAGATCGATAGATCGATAGATCGATAGATCGATAGATCGATAGATCGATAGATCGATAGATCGATAGATCGATAGATCGATAGATCGATAGATCGATAGATCGATAGATCGATAGATCGATAGATCGATAGATCGATAGATCGATAGATCGATAGATCGATAGATCGATAGATCGATAGATCGATAGATCGATAGATCGATAGATCGATAGATCGATAGATCGATAGATCGATAGATCGATAGATCGATAGATCGATAGATCGATAGATCGATAGATCGATAGATCGATAGATCGATAGATCGATAGATCGATAGATCGATAGATCGATAGATCGATAGATCGATAGATCGATTGATCGATTGATCGATTGATCGATTGATCGATTGATCGATTGATCGATTGATCGATTGATCGATAGATCGATTGATCGATTGATCGATTGATCGATTGATCGATTGATCGATTGATCGATAGATCGATAGATCGATAGATCGATAGATCGATAGATCGATAGATCGATAGATCGATAGATCGATAGATCGATAGATCGATAGATCGATAGATCGATAGATCGATAGATCGATAGATCGATAGATCGATAGATCGATAGATCGATAGATCGATAGATCGATAGATCGATAGATCGATAGATCGATAGATCGATAGATCGATAGATCGATAGATCGATAGATCGATAGATCGATAGATCGATAGATCGATAGATCGATAGATCGATAGATCGATAGATCGATAGATCGATAGATCGATAGATCGATAGATCGATAGATCGATAGATCGATAGATCGATAGATCGATAGATCGATAGATCGATAGATCGATAGATCGATAGATCGATAGATCGATAGATCGATAGATCGATAGATCGATAGATCGATAGATCGATAGATCGATAGATCGATAGATCGATAGATCGATAGATCGATAGATCGATAGATCGATAGATCGATAGATCGATAGATCGATAGATCGATAGATCGATAGATCGATAGATCGATAGATCGATAGATAGATAGATAGATAGATAGATAGATAGATAGATAGATAGATAGATAGATATAGATATAGATATAGATATATATATATATATATATATATATATATATATATATATATATATATATATATATATATATGGACCATGGAGTAAAGAAATCCCACAAAAGTCAGAACTTGAGATCAATAATCGACAACAGACTAACAGGGAAGTGGAACAGGTCAAGGTGAGTAGACTTCTTTCATCTTTGGTGGTTTGCAAAAATAAAAAGCATAAAAATAAGAAGCATGATAGATATATAGATCATGCAAGTCCAAATGAGCAGCTTAAAAGTATGTAATAAGTATGCATTCATCACTCAACATCACACAATGCAATGTTTGGGTTGTAATTGTAATAGCTTCTACAAACAATGTTGAGGTACTACAACCTACAACAACCTATTTGATCAATGTTGACATGGACTAGTAAATAATAAATATGCTTCACAGGATATTGGGGAAAAGGCAAGTTTTCCTGGACATGTAAGTATCACAAACGTACTCAAAACATTGGGAGTGACAATCATATCTTGAATTATACAAATAAAATAATCAACCTGTTTTAAATTACAGAGTATCCTCGGTTTTCTCACTATCCAAGCCAAGATATCTATAACTAACATCCAAGCCAGTCACACGCACAGAGCCACTCTTATACGGCCTTGGCACAAATTTATACAGCCTTGGGCAGTCGGCACAGAGAAACAAAGCTACTTCACTGCCAAGGCCAAGGCCGACGCCGGGCCTGAATTTGGGCCCAGCGCCGGCTCCGTGGTCCTGAAATTTGCGTCTCTGCTCCAGACTCCAGAGGTAACCAAAGGTTATGTTGGCATTTTATTCACAAAAGTTGCTCGTGCATACCTTTTTACGTAATAAAGATAGGGAATAATTTTAACGCCATCATTTTTGCCTCGTCAAGACGATCCAAACCATACTTATAGTGACCGGATTGCGTCAAGTTCAATATATAACTTCAGCTCAAGGTCATTTGGTGACCCAGGTCGGTCATGTTGCATATGGGGAGACGCATCTCGACAAGACAAACACTGTGGTATCAGTCACACGTTTCTAGCTAGCACGTCTCTGGCTCTCCCGTTTGTTCCTTGCATTTCCTCAAATTTCAGGAGGCACATCCAAACGCACGGCGGGAGTTAGGCCTAATACACTGTACTTGAATCCATGTAAAATGAAACGAGCGTGCATCAGGGTTGTCAGCGCCAGGAGGAAGCTAAATACAGTTCAGTAAAATTACGGCCTGACCATTTATGTTACTGGACTACTGACTAACACGAGAGTATTTTGTTTGGCTCCCTCACGTATTTCGCAATATCTCGTAAACTGCCGCCAATATCGTCCCCAAACTTGCAGTACCCGCTTTCACAAATCACATCAAGCACCGCTCACTAAACGGCTAAACGTTTTAGCAATGGCAAGGGCAAAATGTCAATGCCTCTTGCCATTTTCGCACATACTCCTATTCCGAACTCCAGACGAAAAACGTTAACACTTCATTCCAACTGGCCATTTGTGCGTTCAAGCTGGGGAGGGGACAATAAGATGTTTTTTTCTTCTTCTGTTGATCAATAAGTTCCATGAATAGAGGTAATACGTCACGATTCGTCGCAAATAATCCATCTGAAGATAATGAGAATATACACATTTCAGGTATCGATATATTTAATTCTTCACTTTCAAATGGTTCCGCAAACTTGTACGGACAGCCAATGCAAGTTGTTGAAGGTTCGCCAGCTTGTACGGACACTACCTGTGCCATCCGTAGTGGTGGCGACGCACATGCTCGCATGTATACATAGCCTAAACATAGTGACATGGCCAATCGCTTTACTTCAGCCCGAAAAGACGGTATGCCAGGCTCAACACGCATGCCGTCCATCAGGGACACACCGCGATAGCATAGACGCCGTCTATACCTGCCTCCGTACGAATAGACGGGAGGGTGAACAAGTCGGCTCGCCTCATCATTGTGATTAAGGTTCTGCGATTGCCAATTGGCCAGTAAGTGGCATCAGTCCTGGATCTAAAATTTAGTCCAGCAGCCTTCACGCGACATGTGACTCCAGAATGTGTTACATTTTTGGCTCGTGTGGTCTCCGGCCGACACAAATTCGACCACAATTGACCATTCGGACATGCACGATGAACTGGCTGGCCTACCGCCCGCCAGCCGAACGAACTTCTCAGTTCCCTCATTAATAAAGTGCACATATTACCAAACTCGCTACACCGGAGAGCCACTGGCTGCTCAGCTCGCGGCTAACTCTGCTCACTCCACTCTCTGAACACTCGTCAGCTGATGCAGATCTCCCGCGCGAGACAACCGAAGCGAGTTGGCGCGATTTTTTTTGTTCTACGGATTTTTAAAATATATAAGCGACTGACGCTAGAGATTCGTGATTGGCGACTAAGGGCTTTTAAGCGTGCAGTGCCTAAACTTTAAAGTTGTATGACGTTAGGAGAAGGAATCTATTGCGACGTGTTTTTGCTTTTTTATTGTACCTATTTTTATTTTTATTTTGTACCTTTTGACATGTCTTTTCGCTTTAACTCTAACTCGACATTCGCAATAACATTTTATATTGTAGAGTGTTTTGATGCACAATGCAGTGCAAAGCAATAGACTAAAGCACGACTGAGTGGCAAGTGGGGATAAGGAATTAACCCTATTTGTAACAGGGGGGGGGGCGGATTCCGCCCCCCCCCCCCCCCCCCTCATGTTTTTCGCAGATATCTCCAGAACGGCTAGGAGCAGGCCCATGATATTTTGGGACTTTTCCTGGAATTGAATACCGCATTTGGAGTCAAAATTTTGAGTTCTTAACTTGAACAGAGGCGGTTCCAGGGCACAGTTTATAGTGGGTTCGGAGGCGATATTTGGCGATAATACGGAAATGCGATCTTCACGGTTTCTTCCTAACTGCCTCAAGTATGAAGGAGTTGCATTTATTTACGGTGATTGCAACAAGTGAAAATTAGTTGATGTTAATGAAATATCATAAAAATTGCATGGCAGAGGCGGTTTCAGGGGCTTGAAAGGGGGGGGTTCCAGGAAGTATACAATGCTTGGTGGGAAGCAAATAGAGCAATGTAAGGGGCAATCATCCATCCCATTTTCAAAACCGGCAACCCGTACGATCCATCTAACTTCAGACCCATATCAATCATACCCGTCATCACCAAATTGGCTGAGCGGCTAGTGCAATGCCAGCTATATCATTACCTATCATACAATCATCTGCTCTCCCCGTCCCAGCATGGCTTCCGTCCCCGACATTCGACGGAAACCGCGCTGATGACAGTCACCGATCGGATCATCACCGCCACCGATGGCGGGGAAATCACGCTTTTATGTCTCATCGACCTGAGTAAATGCTTTGATGTTATTGACCACAATATTCTGTTAAGGAAACTGCAGCTCTACGGAGTTGACACCACCTGGTTCCGTGTATACCTAGGAGGGCACACACAGAGTGTTGCGTTGAGAGACCGCTCTGGGGCGACCAAGACTTCAAAGTCTCTTGAAAACACCATGGGTGTTTTCCAGGGCTCTGCCCTTGGCCCACTATTGTTCAGTGTATTTGCCAACGATCTGTCACTATACTCAGAGGGAGCTGATACCGTGCAATACGCAGACGACACGCAGGTCATAGTTCACGGTAGAAAATCCGACCTTCCAGCGCTCATTAACCGAATGGAAGCCGCTCTCGCTAGTCTAGACACCTGGTTCCGTGCAAATTCTCTTAAAGTCAATCCATCTAAAACAGAAGTCATTGTTTTTGGCAGCCCTCCAAATCTGCGGAACCTCCCAAATTTTCAAGTCACTTTTTGTGACACTGTCCTCGAACCTTGTAACGAGGTAAGGAATCTAGGCCTGATCTTCGACAATAGGTTGTCTTGGGAAGCCCACGTATCAATGATCAGCCGCCGCTGTGTGGGTATATTGTCAGGTCTCTCGCACGCCCGACACCACCTCCCTAACTGTGTCATTACCATACTGGTAACAGCACTCGTGGTTTCGAAAGTCAGGTATTGCATTTCAGTCTACGGTAATGGTTCGAAGAAAAACTTGGACCGAATCGAAAAGGTACTCAATTTTGGAGCAAGTGTCATTTTCGGCAGGCGAAAATTTGATCATGTGTCTGACCTTTGGGACCGTCTGGGCTGGCTCCGGCCACAACAGTTAGTCGATCTTTTCACCTTAAACCTTTCACACAAAGTGAAAAACGGAACCTCCCTCCCAAAAAAAAATCACGGAACCTCCCAAATTTTCAAGTCACTTTTTGTGACACTGTCCTCGAACCTTGTAACGAGGTAAGGAATCTAGGCCTGATCTTCGACAATAGGTTGTCTTGGGAAGCCCACGTATCAATGATCAGCCGCCGCTGTGTGGGTATATTGTCAGGTCTCTCGCACGCCCGACACCACCTCCCTAACTGTGTCATTACCATACTGGTAACAGCACTCGTGGTTTCGAAAGTCAGATATTGCATTTCAGTCTACGGTAATGGTTCGAAGAAAAACTTGGACCGAATCGAAAAGGTACTCAATTTTGGAGCAAGTGTCATTTTCGGCAGGCGAAAATTTGATCATGTGTCTGACCTTTGGGACCGTCTGGGCTGGCTCCGGCCACAACAGTTAGTCGATCTTTTCACCTTAAACCTTTCACACGTTTCACGCTTTTATGTCTCATCGACCTGAGTAAATGCTTTGATGTTATTGACCACAATATTCTGTTAAGGAAACTGCAGCTCTACGGAGTTGACACCACCTGGTTCCGTGTATACCTAGGAGGGCACACACAGAGTGTTGCGTTGAGAGACCGCTCTGGGGCGACCAAGACTTCAAAGTCTCTTGAAAACACCATGGGTGTTTTCCAGGGCTCTGCCCTTGGCCCACTATTGTTCAGTGTATTTGCCAACGATCTGTCACTATACTCAGAGGGAGCTGATACCGTGCAATACGCAGACGACACGCAGGTCATAGTTCACGGTAGAAAATCCGACCTTCCAGCGCTCATTAACCGAATGGAAGCCGCTCTCGCTAGTCTAGACACCTGGTTCCGTGCAAATTCTCTTAAAGTCAATCCATCTAAAACAGAAGTCATTGTTTTTGGCAGCCCTCCAAATCTGCGGAACCTCCCAAATTTTCAAGTCACTTTTTGTGACACTGTCCTCGAACCTTGTAACGAGGTAAGGAATCTAGGCCTGATCTTCGACAATAGGTTGTCTTGGGAAGCCCACGTATCAATGATCAGCCGCCGCTGTGTGGGTATATTGTCAAGTCTCTCGCACGCCCGACACCACCTCCCTAACTGTGTCATTACCATACTGGTAACAGCACTCGTGGTTTCGAAAGTCAGGTATTGCATTTCAGTCTACAGTAATGGTTCGAAGAAAAACTTGGACCGAATCGAAAAGGTACTCAATTTTGGAGCAAGTGTCATTTTCGGCAGGCGAAAATTTGATCATGTGTCTGACCTTTGGGACCGTCTGGGCTGGCTCCGGCCACAACAGTTAGTCGATCTTTTCACCTTAAACCTTTCACACAAAGTTGTCAGCAGTGGCAAGCCAGATGCACTCGCAGCTGTTTTTCAATTTAACCGTGAGAAAAGGGAACGAAATACTCGGCAGGACCATTTGTACGCAGTTCCTCGATGTCAAACGGAGGCCGGTAAACGACGATTTTGTGTTAGGGCACCAAACCTCTACCTTGTCTTCCTACCTTGTCTTCCTACCGAGCTGCATGGAATGCGCCAGGCGACTTTCTCCCTCAACTTGAAAAAATTACTTCGCAATGTGTAAGGAAGCTCCCATGGTTGCACTATACCCTGAGTGCTTAGTCAAACGCATGAACAATGAACATGCGCTACATGCAAGTGAATTATTTTCGTTTACGTGTGTAAGTGTCTATGTGTGTATGCATGTATCATGTATGTGGGTATTCGTAGTTAGCTATTGAGTGCGATTTGTATTTAAAACGTTCATTAGTCATTCGTGAATCGGGGCATAATAGCCACTGTTCCTAGTGGAGACCCCATGTCTGTACAAATAAATTTATAGCTATCAAGATGTAAAAGATAGCTTCTGCTTCCATTATTTCCATAATGTATTACATATAGAGTTTCAGGGGCGTGTTCAGGCACATGAAAAGGGAAGTGACTGGCATGGTGATGACGATATGCCAGCGAATACGGCGCAATAGACAGTTAGCTTATAATTATATATACACATATGAGGCCAGCAAAGGGAATAAAGTCTCTTTTGCAGAGGCGCGCTCATGAATGGAAGAAAGGGGGTCATATTATTGCAAGGAAACTAAGAGGCATGGGCGTACAATGACATAACATACTGCATTTTTCGGATGAAACACGCACCATAGGCTACTCTACGAACGATTATAAGATAATAGGCGAGTCCAGGTAAGGTAAAAAGGGGGTAAGCAATGTTAATTGAAGTTGTAAGTGATATAGTCACTGTTGACTAGTTAGTATCATAATAGCGGATAATATACTTATCAAAAGGTCTTGCGCCGCCCCAGTTTGGATCCTGGATACGCTTATGATGAAGTACAACATGCAAAAAGGAACTATCTACGATCAGTAACATATTTATAGTGCTGGGCGTAGCTGGGCTGGGCGTACATATTTATAGCAACTTGTCTGCGGTTAATATTTTTTCCCAATTTGACCCCCTTTTTTCACTAACCTGGTACCGCCTATGGCAAAAAAAGAAAGATTTTTAACTGTTTTGTCTAATGTCACAATCACATACCATTTCATTTATAAAAAACAACATCAAAAAATTGTTTTATTACGCATTTACTTAACCCCCATATTTAGTGACCTGCACACGCCTATGACTTTTGAATTTTAAAACGCCACCGTCATATATCAATTTCCAATTCAATCTCTATCGATTCGTATTCGTTGTGTTAAAATCGGTTGATGTTGGATAAAAAATACCACCACAAATTTGTAGTTTTTGCCCCCTGTTGCCCCCCTATCCAAAATGTAGATATTTGTATTATTTAGAAATGTAGATCGTGTTGAGGGGAACCAAACGACGTTTCATTTTTGAAAATCGGACGGGTAGATCTCGAGATCTCTGGGGGGCGGCGGAATCCGCCCCCCCCCCCCCCCCTGTTACAAATAAGGGTAGCCAGGAGCCTGTTACAAATAGGGTTAAGGGACTGATAAAGGAAACACATGAGTCGGAAGCTCAACCAGGCTTACACGGCTCTGGAAAAACAATGCCGCGTTTTCTGTTACCAAATTATATTTATGTAGCGTGCAGTCGGGCTTTGCAACATTGCATAAAAACATCAAAAACAACAAAATTTGCACTTTTCTTCATATTTTCCTTCGGTCTGATTTTGGGCCGCTGATCTCAATGGTAGTGGAATTATGGCTCTACGACTTCATCTGCGACAATTACAGCGTTTTGCAACATTCTACAACAATCTGCAACATTTTACCAATTTTGCATTTCTTGAACCGGCGAATCGATCTGTGGTATTGGCGATCCGCTATTTCTTGTCGCTTCCGAACTATCAACTTTCTTGGAATCCCGCGAACATTTGTGAATTTCTAACATTGCAATGCGCTTCATCCGACCTCGCACATAATTAATTTGTGATGAGGCTGGCCAGTCGTTAGTCAACATATAGGTCTCTCGCTGCTCGGATAAAGGTATGTCATGATGGTCTTTGTAGTTCGGTTTGTGGTAGACATTAGGATAGGGTCTCCCACGACGTAGACTACCAGAGTACCTATTTACAGATGATCCGTCACGGGGTCCCTTCCCCACGTTGGCTCCCGTAATCCGCCCAACAACTAAAAGTCCCTTTAATTTCTCTCTCGGATCTCTACATCCCCACAAACACTATTTCCTCCCCTCATTACCTCCACAAGCTTAACGTTCCTACAAATATAATTCCCTTTCCCTTGTTATATCGGAATATTTCGTCTTGCTGCGCCACCTAATCACTTCTCAACTGTTTCCACAGCCTACTAAAATTCCGCGGTCGCCCGGCTCAGAGCTACTTGGCTAAGTTGCGGCTGCATTCGCTGCCGACTTATTGCAATCACCTGGCCAGCACGATGGACCTGTTCAGTCACGCGGCGACCTTTACCCCTCGCCACGTCGCCACCGATCCTAACCTTTCCGCACGTCATGGTGCCTCCGCGACATCATTCCCCAGTCGCCCGGTACGACCTGGGGAATTCCATGATGGACATAAGACCTACCAATTTTATCCGAGGGTCGGGGAGACAAGTGTGACATATTGCGGCACAAACAACATAAGATATGTCAACCGGCATACCTCCCAAGCCCTCCTCGATGGACTTAACTTTGCTCAGTTCACCCGCTCCCGACCCTGCTTGGCCCCCTTAATCCTCTCGACCTGCACCACCGCCTAATAAAACTCCGAGGTCGCGCGGCTCAGAGCTACTTGGCTAAATTGCGGCCGCTTGCGCGTGTCGACTATTGCAATCGCCTGGTCGAGCGCGATGGACTTATTCAGTCGCACGGAGGCAATCACCCCTCACAGCGCCGCCACTGATCCTATCGTCTCCGCACGTCGCGATCTCGTTAGAGTTAGCGCCACCCGATTGGCCGGTACCACCTGGGTAGCTCCGCGATGGACATAAAACCTATAATTTCGTCCGAAAGTCGGGAGAACAAGAGCTGCACGTTGCAATACAAAGCGCCATGGCCTGATCGTTCGGCGTACATCACAGATTCCCCTCGATGGACATAGATCTTCTCTTGGGCGGCATCCCCTCACCCACTCATCACCAGCTTCCCACATCTCAACCACCGGTCTCCACTCCGGCAGCACAACCCCTCGCCCAAACCACCTCACTACGGCGGCACCATCCCTCGCCCAACGCAACTCAGCGGCCTGCGTCGCCCGATTCACCCGCTCGCTAGCCCCAGGCGTCTTACAGCGTCAATATCCAGCTATTAGTTATGACACGATAGCCGCTCCTTTTAGCCAAAAAAACTCCCCCTTTTATTATCATTCCGGGCACTCGAATCCATACCACCACATACCTCCCTCGTTTGACAAACCCCTAAGTCCATCAGCGAAAAGATCGTTGTCAACAGAGTATAATCACGACAGGGGCGCGGCTCATATCTGCCTCGTCCCGGCTAGGATAGTTGTTATCTTCAACGTTATCACCTCTCGATCCCTCACAATTCCCTCGTAAGTTCGACGATGACGGGATTGACCTTCACATCAATAAGCCAGTGCGCACGCGCGTAGATGACTCAACTTCTTACGGCTATATTTCATGCCTCCTCATTGGCCTGCTCGAATGCCGATGGAATTCGTCTCGTCTCCGTGCAGGTAAGGTATTTTGATATATTCCTCATGGATTTATCATTCGGAACCGCAATTATGACTCGCTTCATGGAGATCTTTTCCGCCAAATTCCCTCATTCTCTAGAAACCTTCCTCACGCATGTAGAAACGATAACTGGATTGATAACTGTATACGAGACAGTTATCAATCCAGTTATCTGGAAACGATAACTGGATAACGAGACACACTGGATTGTTTCGTGTGCCGGGTGGTGGGGTGAATTCGGTACGGAACAGCTTTTTATCGCGGCTACCAGCGACCTGTAACAGATTTATCCAGGAAATGCCAGAGACCGATTTCTTTTGTTCAACTACTTTTAAGTCGCAAGCTTTTAAGTTTGCATGCAGCGAAGGCAGTTATTGATTCCCGTGGCGGGGCAGCGGTGCTGACTTTTTAGTCCCTTGCCCTACTTTTGCGTAGGGAAGCGGGATTCACTTATTTATTGTCATTGTCATCATGTCTTAGGTATGAATGCGTGAATGTATGAGGATGCGTGTGTTGTGTGTTTTGACTACAGCCGTAAGTGGGCTTCGGCCTGTGGTTGTTTTATAACTAATAAACAAATAAACAAACTGGCATAGTGGTTGCTCGGTCTGGTGACGTCATGTAGTGCTGTCTCCTAGCGTTCAATCACGGCTAGCCAATGTGTGGCCTTGTGCGAGCCGCTAGGTGCGCCGCGATTGGCTGGTTTCACCGACGTCACACTCCGGCATTTGGTCCCGGAGTATACTTGAACCTGGTAATAGGGACGGAGGACGCCATTTTGGTATCGTATTTGTTCCACTGAAGGCATTCCGCTGTGTAAACCTGATTAGATGGCTTGTAAGCCCCGGCTATTATATCCAGACTGCATGAATATGATAGATATTGCAGTCTATCTACCCTTCTAACGTGTTCATAACTTGATTGTCTCTTAATCCATTGATAAGGCATTGTGTAACCGAAGTACGGGGTCCTGTTAAATATATTTAGTGATTTGAGTAAAGTGACTGAGTGATTTATTTGTTCTGGTCACTGCCGTCCTGCCTCCTCTTGCTTCTCGAGCTCTCACTCCTATGTTGTTAATATCTGAATAGATTCTAGATTTTGGCTTACACTAGTTATTGCACTGGATCTGAGTCATCAGTACTGCTTATGGGTTAACCTCCCAAAAGGATTTGAGGCATTCGCCCCGCTAATTTCCTTAACTCACCAGGATTGATTAGCTCGTACTTGACTTGAATCTGATAGTATACAATTTAAAGCTAAGACACCAGTCGCAACACCACATGTTGGGATAAGAGGCTCTCATGGGTTCCCTCCCCAAACGCACTTGAATCAAACTAGTTTCTGTTCCACCGCCTCTTCCATCCATTAAGCCAAGTTACCGGCCAGCCGCACTCTTTCGTTCCGCCCTCTCTGCCCCCACAAACATATATTCCCGGCCTCTGCCCACGCTCATACAAACACCTTCTGCCTAACCCTCTCCTGCGCTCATACAAACATCCTCTGCCCGTCTCCCAGGCGCGTGGCCCGTCCATATACCCCTCCCCTGTTCCCCGCTGATGCCCTCCCACGGGTGAATACCGGCCTGGAACGGGAACCCGGGCTGGAACGGGAACAGCTGGGTCGCCCCTCCCCGCCGAGTGACGTCATATCGCCCGAACCAACACTCCAGCCTGGGTCGTCCAGCGTGAATAACATGGCTGGTGGGGTGCGGGGCGTAGATTGGGTTAGATAATAGATAATCGGATATATAGCGGCTAGAGGAGCGAGCGGGATCCCTTACTTGTCAGCTGGAGACTGATCGGATGCACCGATGGTCGACTCCGAAGTGTGACACCCGAGGCAGAGTGTCGCGCCCGCGCCTCACGGCGCTGCTGGGACGCCACCTCCTGGCGTCTGCTGACGGCACTGATGACGTACTCTCCTTTGGCTCGACCCTCCTGGCTCCATGTCTCGGCGCGACCGCCCGGCTCTCTCTCCCGCGAGTCTCTCTTTTTGTTCTCCACCTCTGCCCGTTATATCTCCTCTTACTTCCGAGGCCGGCCGTGTGACTTCCCGTCCACCTGCCCTCTGCGACGGTGGGCTTCCGTCTGCTAAATGGTCCCTTCCGGCCTGTTGATCTGACTCTTGTTAGTGTTTCCTATCGTCCCTTCCGGGGCTGGTTAGCGAAATCCGACGTTAAACGGCTCCCCCTGTTTCTTGACGGATCAGCTACCTCCGACTCTTGTTGGTGTTTCCTATCGTCCCTTCCGGGGCTGGTTAGCGATATCCGACGTTAAACGGGTCTCTCCTGTTTCTTGACGGATCCGCTATCTCCGAATCTTGTTAGCGACTCCAGCTGTTGACCGGGTTCACCCTGTGCTGATTAATCCGCCAAACCCGCTTCCTGTGGTGTTTTCCTGTTCTGGTTAACCGGTTAATCAGCTCCCTCCGGCCTCTCGCTAGTGCGTCCCGGTGTTGTTTCCTGTTCTGGTTAACCCGCCTGGTTGCGTGGTTAAGCATCTTCATCCGTCGTTGTTCACACTTGGCCTAGTCGGCCGGGAGTCCGAGGTTGCGCAGGGGCGTGGCATTACTTCTCGGGTTTACACACCTGGCGATTGGGAGTGCTGCTCTCCACCTGTCTGGATGGTGTGAAGACCAAACAGGATGTTGCGTCCTGCCTGGTCCCCTCCTGACATGCACCTGCGTCCGGCCAGCTGCCTAGTATGCGCCGGCCGGCCTCTCCGCCGCCGCCTTAGGCGCGAGTGACTTCCTGGACGGCCGTTTCAATGGTAGCTCTATTTGATCGGCTGCCGTCCAGCTATGTCGTATTTGCGAGTCGGCGGAAGTCTGGCCAGTGACTTCGTCACACCCTGCTCTGCTGGTCTCTGGTGGTGGGGGGGGGGTCATCCGGTCTTTGTACGTGATGGGAGGGTGAATTGTCGGCCGGCTGGATCAGGTGCCGTGGTGCCCGGTGGCTAATGCTTTCTTGGTTATCTGTCTACCCGCTGACGTTTCTTTGTCAGCGGCCGGGTCCGCCCTGTGGTTAACCCGCGCACTGCAGGGGGTTGATTCCCCGCCCCCTCCTCCCTCAGGTTTTTCAAAGATAGCGAAAAAACGGCGGCGCGCAGCGCCGCCGGGTTTTGGCACACCTGTTAGGACATCAATTGTGCACACTTTGAAGAAAAAAATAACCTCGGGTCATTTCAGGTCAGGTCACCAGACCAGGTCAAGTGACCCCAACTCCAAAAATGTTTGCAGTTGTGCCAAAGCCAGAGTTTTTCACCCATCAGTTTGACACTTACAGGACGTCATGAGGGCATAAGTACGTACAATTCGTTTATCTCGGAATTTTGATATCGGTGACTAAAGGTCAGGTCAATTTCATAACCTCTCGATAATAAGTCAATGGGGAAGTATACAAATGCTAACCAATTTCAAGAATATGCATGATATTAGTCTAATTACGTCTGGGTCATGTTATTATAGGATATTATTGATAATCCCAGTGTAATTTTTGTTCAGTGACCCCTATTGGGTCATTTGAGGTCATGCGAGATCACCATCACTTTTTTGTCAATAACTCCCGACATAATGAAGATAAAGAAGTAAAACAGACATCAATGTGTTTGTTCGTCGAGAGACGTCTTCCCATATGCAACATGCCCTACTTGGGTCACCACTTGACCTTGACCTGAGGTCAAATTTTTAAGTTGACTTAACAAGGTGACCATGTTTATCATTCGAAGCGCCTTGACAAGATAAACACAATGGCGTGAACAGTTTTTCGATATCTTTATTACGTAAAAAGTTAATTGCAAAAAAAACTATTTAGCAAAAACAAAAGTTTTCTTTTTGACCTCTGCAGCATCAAATATTGACCTGAAATCAAATCTGAGGACACGTCATCGATTGCAAATTTCACTGGCTGGCGTTTGCTTTGTTCCTGTTTGTTTCTAACTAGCATCGTTTCTGAGATATATGGGAATTTCTGGAGCGATGTCCTGTTTGACCTAAAAGACACTGAAATACTTTCGATAGAATATGTATCACGCTATCAAATACCTTTTTACGCTTCTCGCTACGCAGCGTAGTTTTCGAGATCTCAGGGGGGGCGGAAATCAACCCCCCCTGCAGTTCGTGTTCGGCGCAAAGCCCCTGCAGTGCGCGGGTTAACTAAATGACGGAAAGTCGGCTGTACGGTTATTCAATGTTACCAGCGTTACATTTATAATACTACAAGCTTTCATCGTATATGACGATAGTGGTGCGTCTTCCAAATAGCACGAAACGCCTATTTTTCGCGTAACTGGAATGCGATAATCCCGTTGTTGATATAGGACTTTGCGATAATTATCAAACCACTTTCACATTAGACGCATTAGACATACCGGTCACCCATCCCACATATCCCGCAGCAAAATCACTGGTGCGTGTGAAGCCTTGTTTGGGCTCCGATGGTTCCTTGTTCGGAGTCTTCACCATTGTATGCAAATGGTCACGTGGTCACTCGCAGTCCCTCACGCCAGCCTTCGAGTCGACACCACAGTCATATTTCCTCGTGTACGCTGTCCGATAAGTCTTAGATGGGACCTATATAAGGTACCCTCTCAATGTCAAAGTATACATCCGCTTAGAAGCCCCATACAAAGCCAGTGACAGGTTTAGTCGTGTGCAAATCAGTAGAGGCTGGTACAACATTCAGTTGTGTCTGAGCCCGGCTTAGAGTGGGCGAGGTTCAACCAGCGCGGTAAACTCAGTATATTGATGGCGTAAGGTCCAGCTGCCGACATTAGCGAACAAGGTCTAGCCGCCCAAGTTAGCCCGGTACAGATGGCAGAGGTAGACCCAGCTGCCCACATTAACCCGGTACGGAGCCAGAGTAAGACCCAGCTGCCCACATTAACCCGGTACAGAGCCAGAGTAAGACCCAGCTGCCCACATTAACCCGGTACGGAGCCAGAATAAGACCCAGCTGCCCACATTAACCCGGTACGGAGCCAGAGTAAGACCCAGCTGCCCACATTAACCCGGTACGGAGCCAGAGTAAGACCCAGCTGCCCACATTAACCCGGTACGGAGCCAGAGTAAGACCCAGCTGCCCACATTAACCCGGTACAGAGCCAGATTAAGACCCGGCTGCCCACATTAACCCGGTACAGAGCCAGAGTAAGACCCAGCTGCCCACATTAACCCGGTACGGAGACAGAGTGAGACCCAGCTGTCCACATTAACCCGGTGCAGAGCAAGAGTAAGACCCAGCTGCCCACATTAATCCGGTACAGAGCCAGATTAAGACCCGGCTGCCCACATTAACCCGGTACAGAGCCAGAGTAAGACCCAGCTGCCCACATTAACCCGGTACGGAGCCAGAATAAGACCCAGCTGCCCACATTAACCCGGTAGGTGGAGCCAGAGTAAGGTTCAGCTGCCCACATTAACCCGGTACAGAGCCAGAGTAAGGTTCAGCTGCCCACATTAACCCGGTACAGAGCCAGAGTAAGGTTCAGCTGCCCACATTAACCCGGTACAGAGCCAGATTAGGACCCAGCTGCCCACATAAACCCGGTAGGCGGAGCCAGAGTAAGGTTCAGCTGCCCACATTAACCCGGTACGGAGCCAGAGTAAGGTTTAGCTGCCCACATTAACCCGGTACGGAGCCAGAGTAAGACCCAGCTGCCCACATTAACCCGGTACAGAGCCAGATTAAGGTTCAGCTGCCCACATTAACCCGGTACAGATCCAGATTAAGACCCAGCTGCCCACATTAACCCGGTAAGCGGAACCATGGAAAGGTTCAGCTGCCCACATGAACCCGGTACAGAGCCAGATTAAGACCCAGCCGCCCACATTCATCCGGTACAGAGCCAGAGTAAGATCCAGCTGCCCATATTAACCCGGTACTGAGCCAAATTAAGACCCAGCTGCCCACATTAACCCGGTAGGCGGAGCCAGAGTAAGGTTCAGCAGCCCACATTAACCCGGTACAGAGCCAGATTAAGACCCAGCCGCCCACATTAATCCGGTACAGAGCCAGAGTAAGACCCAGCTACCCACATTAACCCGGTGCAGAGCCAGATTAAGACCCAGCCGCCCACATTAATCCGGTACAGAGCCAGAGTAAGACCCAGCTACCCACATTAACCCGGTGCAGAGCCAGAGTAAGACCCAGCTGCCCACATTAACCCGGTGCAGAGCCAGAGTAAGACCCAGCTACCCACATTAACCCGGTGCAGAGCCAGAGTAAGACCCAGCCGCCCACATTAACCCGGTGCAGAGCCAGATTAAGACCCAGCCGCCCACATTAATCCGGTACAGAGCCAGAGTAAGACCCAGCTACCCACATTAACCCGGTGCAGAGCCAGAGTAAGACCCAGCCGCCCACATTAACCCGGTGCAGAGCCAGAGTAAGACCCAGCTACCCACATTAACCCGGTGCAGAGCCAGATTAAGACCCAGCTACCCACATTAACCCGGTGCAGAGCCAGTGTAAGACCCAGCTGCCCACATTAACCCGGTACGGAGCCAGAGTAAGACCCAGCTGCCCACATTAACCCGGTACGGAGCCATAGTAAGGTTCAGCTGCCCACATTAACCCGGTACGGAGCCAGAGTAAGACCCAGCTACCCACATTAACCCGGTGCAGAGCCAGTGTAAGACCCAGCTGCCCACATTAACCCGGTACGGAGCCAGAGTAAGACCCAGCTACCCACATTAACCCGGTGCAGAGCCAGTGTAAGACCCAGCTACCCACATTAACCCGGTACGGAGCCAGAGTAAGAGTCATTGGCCTCGCACAGAGCCAAAATAAGGTTCAACCTCGGACATTGGCCGGTGCGGAGCTGGCGTAAGGTGCAATCACCTTACGCCAGCTCCGCAGGTGCAATCACCCACAAGTTCAGTTTGGTGCGGGCTCAGTGACCGATAAACCGGATTCAGGATGGTATCAGCTCCAGTCGAAGACGGACCCGTCAGCATCCGCAGTTCTCACCCTGTCGTTCCACTCATCCCCGTGGTTTGCACACACGTTTCCCAACTGATGTTCCCGGGATAGCTGCGACAGTGCGGCAGCAGACGGGACCGGCTAGTGACGTCACCAGACCCTCCGTGACCGCCGGCCGATGACTCGATAACGTGTTCCAGCCGCCGCCGCACAGTGAGGCAGGCGCTGTAACTTGTAGGGCAAACTATGTATGTTTCTCCTTCATTTTGTTTCTGTGAGCCCATTCGCCAAAAAGTGTTTGTAAAATGAAAGTGAAATTGTAGAAGGATTAGATGCGGGATGTTTCGGTGAATCCACATCGATGTCAGATTGACTAGCAGTGTTTTTGCCCCCTCTCCAGTTGTGAATACGTAATAATTTAGCGTAGATATTGTAGCAAATATTAGCATGAACTACAGAACGGCTTGTGTCATTCACGCGACGTTTCGAAAGCCTCATGTTTCATCAGTTATCTGCCTTAACTGGGAAGGAGAATGAGAATTAAAATAACCGGTAACCTCATAATAAGTATGTAAAGTAATAAATTAAGGCCGAAATTATATTAGATATTTCGCTATTGAAGCTTCTTTCAGCGTGATTGCTGACGAAGCTTCAATAGCGAAATATCGAATATAATTTCGGCCTTAATTTATTACTTTACATACTTATTATGAGGTTACCGGTTATTTTAATTCTCATTATCATGATTAACCTCACACTAGAGTTTTCGCCACCTTAGAATTAACTGGGAAGAGCAGCTTGATTGTGTGTACATTTTAAGATTTGTAGTATTTAGCCGGTAACGTTCGCCACACACTATTTTTCGAATTAAGATAAGCCAATATTTCCAGACGGCCAAAGTAAAGCTTGGAAGAAATCAATCGTAAAAGGTGGTAAGAAGATGTTAAGTACACTCCTTCTTACGTCTCCTTAACAGGAATTCTTACGCCCTGGTTTGTGGGGGTCATTTTGACCTCCCCATGAGGTTTTTCGGGAATAGTGACAAAACGTCGGCGCGCAGCGCCGCAAAATTTGGGAAATATATTTTGGGATCAGTTACCCACACTGTATGGAAGTTTTGATATCATGTCTTGTCAGGTCAGGTCACTAGGTCACGTCAAGCGACCTTACCTCAAAGAAATAGTTGTGGTCGTGCCAAAGCCACAGTCTTTGTCTAATATACTTGAAACTTGCAGGATTTAATAAAGTCATAAGTACTTACAATTCGTGTATCTCGGATTTGTTTTGTATTGGTGACCTAAGGTCAGGTCAATTTCGTGACCTCCCCATTATAAGTCAATGGGAAAATATACAAATGCTTCCTATTCAGACAATATCCATTGGATCAGGCCAATGATTTCAAAATCATGTTATTTTAGCTCGTTCTTGATGACCCAGGTGCAATTGTTGCTCAGTGACCTCTGCAATGGCAGCTGAGGTCATCTGAGGTCACTAACACTTTTTCCAATAACTATTGATAGCATAAAGATATATACGTGCGAATGACACCATTGCGTTTGTCTCGTCGAGTCGCGTTGCCCCATATGCAACATAACCTTCCTACATAAGTCACCAAATGACCTTGACCTTAGGTCAAATTTTGAAGTTGACCTCACCAGGTCACAATTTATATTTTTCGAAGCATCATGGCGAGGCAAACACGATGGTTTTACAATTATTTATCTATGTTTAACCTATACAAAGTTATTTACGATTTTGTTTTGGGGAAAAATGTCCTCGTGACCTTTCGTGACCTCTGGAGCCTAAACTTTTGACTTGAGCTAAAATTCGAGGACACGAAGTGCTATTGCATTGTTCAATAGCTTTCGATTCCTTTTTTCGTGTGTTCCTAGCTATCATACTTCCCGAGATATTTGGGGGTGTTCGAAGCGAAGTCCTAAAACTGGAAGATCTGACCGTTGATGGCCTCTGGTGACCTCAATATTGACCTGAACCAAGTAATACCTGAAGTAACTTCGAATGTCCTTGTTGAGAGCTTTCGAACGTTTTTTTCTGCGTCTTTCTAGCTAGCCTGTTTAGTTTTCGTGTTAGAGGGGGGTCATTTTGACCCCCCCCCCCTCCCCCACCAAGGTGAAGTTGTCTCAGAGGCCCACCGGGGGCGCGGGTTAAGAGTTTCATAGTTTTACGCCACAAATTGCAGGACTGTTCTTTAGAATTTTCTTCAAAGTCAAAATATTCGTAGGTAGGTACTTACGTAAATGTTTGAGAATTTTTGGCAATCGCAAACCGGATTTCAAGTTAAATAATTGTTTTTGACTTACTTCTGGCTCATCAAATAAAGAAAGGTTAAGACATGATTTTCCCTAACTTCTCTAACAGATGGTAAGACACAGGCAAATTAATATATTGACACTATTTCTGCGACAAAATTGGCCCAAAACAACTTGGGAGGAATATAAGCTTTGACAAAATCGAAATTGTATTAGTACAATAATGAAATAGTAATAGTAACGCACATAGTTTGCAGGTTTCTTATTACCCTGACCGATCTTTGTTTCAATGCGTTTATCTCTATTTGCATCAGAGCAAAGTCTAGCTTCTAATTCAAAATCTTCGCACTTACGTGGATCTTCGTGAATATGGTGCATTCTAAGGAAGCCACCAGCCAACAGCCGGGCGCGCTTTGAAGTGTGCACCGGCACTGTGCTTGATAACATATTTACTGGAATGCGGATATGTTTTGCTTTAAAGGGATTATATGAGTTTCCATCCTGAAAGGAAATGCACTCTTTTGCAGTTGTATGAGCTTTGAACACGTTTAAGACATATAACAGGGACCTCAATGCTCATTTAGTCCATTATTTCAGCAATTATCAGCGTTAAAACATTGACGTTTTTCGAGACTTGTATCAGATGAGTACTTGATCGGCATTACTGTCCACCACTTTTATCTTAGAATCTCCAGCATCAATTTGAGAGTTTTGAATTATCTGCAAGTCCTACACTGGATCACAAAATGATTATGCAATTAAAAAAATACGGGACTCTTTATTACTGCACACTGCTCGTTCAGGTTTTGTGGTTTTCTTATCTCTGGCCGGAAGCATTGAGAATTTGGTGGTGGCGTATTTTGAATTTTGGCATGAAAATTCATGAAAAATATCAAATTTTATGGGAAAAACTAGGTAATTGCTGCTGTCGTTGGAACAAAACAAGTTTGTTTTCTTCAAATATTGCTTATTTTACCGGAAATATGCCATAAGTGAGTTGTTTTTATTAGCATAAAAGAGATGACTGGCTGGTCCTGCAGAAAGTATGCGGTGACATCACCGCGCACTTTGAAATGTCCCTACTTGCAGAAGAGGTAATTTCCAGAAGAAGAAAAATGTGGCTACCGTGGGACTTCTACCACCTTTATAAGTACGTTTTACTATGTGTGTTTCGTTGCGCTAGATTAGAAGCCCGCCCACCGTGCGCCGCTGGGTTCGGCCGTGGCAGAGTGAGGAGCACCTCAGCAGAGCGGAGGAGAGAGCGCTCGGTTCCCCAGCGCCCTGGGACCGGTCCAGCGCGTCATTCGGAAGCAGACAATCATGTGGGCAACAACGGCAGCCGTCGCGCTCCTCGCGAGCTTCACCGGTGAGTGGCAACTAACCGTCCCGAGATAATGCCCTGTGTTATTGAGTATATTTGTGTTGTTTGTTTGTATGTGTTGGGCTGTATGGGGTATAGCATTAACGTCGCGTTGATATGTTAGGATGTTAGAAACTTACGACATTGACACTGCATTCCTAATATGGCAACTACGAGTCCAGGCAATGAGACATGTTTATAAGGAAAGTTGTTGTTCTTGGGAACAGCCTCATTGGAGTTTACGAACACAATGTTTACAATTCTGATTAGTATGTCGAACATGTCTCATTAGTCATTACGATTAATAACACGTACCCTTCTGAGCCTCAACAGTTCAAGTGTCATCCTTTGCCCAGCCTAAGGTTTATCTGGAATCTGTTGACTAACCTATTCGAGCCACATGACCTGTCCACATAGGCGTACACAGGGGGGGGGGGGCAAATGGGGCAATTTCCCCGCCCCCCTGAAGGTCGAACAAATGGAATATTTTTTTTGTAAAGAGAAAAATGGTGAAAATAGTCCCTTTTAAAAATATAGTGGGCCAAATCCGGTGATTTTTTTTTTGGTGGGGGTACTTTATGCCCCCGTGATCAAAAATGTCTCCCTCCTGGATCCTGGAGCGAATCCTGGGTACGCTACTGCTTGTCCACTATGATGCT
The DNA here is from genome assembly GCA_036785665.1 of Chirona hameri. Lineage (NCBI taxonomy): Eukaryota > Metazoa > Arthropoda > Thecostraca > Balanomorpha > Balanidae > Chirona > Chirona hameri. The sequence goes on from JAXIVJ010013677.1 coordinate 27,806, forward strand.
GGTACGATTGATTCGTTGTACGTTCAGTGTCGCTCCAGTCCCAGGTGCAACTCCCCACTTCTTCTGCACCCTGCGGCCGTCCCCGTCTCCTTTGTGTCGTCTTCTTTGTCTCCTTTGTCTCTGTGGACTGCGTTTGCTGCCGCCGCCGCCGCCGCCGCCGCCACCGCTGACCACTGGTGTCCTCCGTGTATCGGTACAGCCGCGGTACGTTGACTGACACGTTGGTTTATGTGCTATCTGGACGAATGCTTGTTTGTCGAGATGGAACAGAGCGCAGTTCCCGGTCAAACACTCTGACGTCGCCTTTGTTGTGCTGTAACTTGACGTGACGTGACGTGTGTTTTAGATACTTAACCTGCTAGTGGATGGTCGACCCGTTCAACTGATACTCCGTTTACGCATTTATATTTTTTTAGAGAGATAACCCACTAACCCGTTAAGCCACCAGCCCGCCGACCCGTTAACCCGTTTAGCCGTTAAACCATATAAATTTTTCGGAAGATGACCTAATATACTTCTTCTGTGCACTCACATTAGGATTAAGAATTAACTATTTTGCACACAAACGCTTGCTTTGCCTGATAAGTATTGTCTGGTTACGCATCCGAGAGCATTTCATATTTTGTTTATTTACAATATTTAAAATAAAGTATCAATTGATGAGGATCGTTGCTGACTACCAATAATACCATTGCCGCACAAACAACGTTGATTGTATCATGTGTCTGACATTTACATACTTGAAGATAACTGATACCAAATATTTCATTATTTTCTGTGCCAATTAGCTAAGGCTTCTTTACCAAAAAAAAAATATTGAAAATGGCCAATGTCTATATCTTCTAAATGTCCCTTACATGACAGTACTCGGTTTGAGTGTATAGACTTTCTGAATGAACAGAATACGCTGCTGAGAGCATAATGTGGCATCATGCAAAAACAACGATGCTACTTAACGTTAATCCGTACGGGTATTGTCGCTAAGTCATCTTCATACACTTGACAATATTCATGTTTTCATAATTGCTTTAGGGAGCCTTCGTTTTGTGTTACGTTGGAGAAGACAACGAATGGCAGGAATATTTTATGCAATACTTCGGTTTAGAGATGCACACAAATCTCCCAAAACAGGAACCGGCACCGCCACCGCCACCGCTCATAAATGAGTTGGCACCGGCATCAAGCCCGGCCACATGTGGCAGCACCCGCCTGGCCCGGCAGCCAGCAATCTGCATGTCTACTTCATTATGCATTAAACAATATTTGAACCCCCGAACTTGTGCTGAGCCCGGCATGAGATCGGCAAGCATGAGTTCAGACACAGCTTCAGACCCGCCAGGCCTGAATTTGGGCCCGGCGCCGGCTCCGTGTTCCTGAAAATTGCATCCCTACTTCGCTTACTATTGTACGTATGCCAATATGCGAACTTAACTCCTGAACTTCTATTTGTATATTATAATCTTATCAGCTCCATTCCTCCTCTCTCGCCCTTCTTTGCGAAAACTATGATAGGTATTGCGTAGGAAGTTCCAATTGGATTCGCCTCTGCGCTCGACGACGTATACATTTAGTGGTAACGAATCAGGCAATTGAAATGATATAATAGTTAGTTCGAATATGTTTAGATTTTTGCTTTAGTATGCCATGACAGGAAGGAGGGTTAGAGTAGCACATTTGTCGGTTCCCCGTGTCGAGGGAGGAAGCACGGACAGGGTAGCGCGTTTGTCGGTTCCCCGTGTCGAGGAAGGAAGCACGGACGGACAGGGTAGCGCGCGTGTCGGGTTCCCCGTGTCGAGGGAGGCCGACCCAGCGAGGCCGACCGCTCCTGTCAGTGTTCGAGCGTCCGGCAGAGTCACGAAAGGCTCAGTGCCTGACCTTGGTACCACGGCTTAGTATGCAGACAGAACTGGTTTGCCAATTACCGGCTACTGCCAATAAGGCCGTCTGACCGTATACGACGCGGTTCACGAGCGTGAGAGGTATCGGAGAACATATCTTGGTTCCTTGGTTGGCCGTGGCATATGACGTAGCTTGCTTTAGATGGCGAAAATGTGAATTGCTGCCACTTGCACTTGGAAGATGATAGTTGTCTGGAAAACGTTTGACGCACAGTTTGTGGGATAACTTCCTAGCCATTGTGAGGCCTTCGCTGTCTCTGCTCTCCGCAGAGTCCAATACGTTTCCTCGGAACCAACAAGGACCTGAACAGTATCAACAACAGTATACAGTATCAGAGGATGCCTTCAGATTATTGTCATTCGTAAAATCCTTTCGAAGTCAGATTGAAATAAATCTGCATTTCGACATTTACGAAAATAACTATGTTAACTGGCCACAGTGAAAAAGTACGTGACTTTAGTCCAGAGAACATCACTATCGTTCCAGTTTTTGGATCGGGCCCGGGGTTGACATTTTCTATCACATAAGCACCCACCACCACCCTTTGCAACGGCGTGCATGCTCGTCTCGGAGGCCCTGTCGTCAGGCACTCTGTGTGCTCTGTGTGCTCTGTGTGCTCATGCTGTGCTCACTCTGTGCTCACTATGTGTGTTCTCCGCCGGTCGATCGCAAACCAAACACACTGCCGATAGCGGCCACTGGGCACTGACCTTGAGTTTCTCTCGGAAAACAGAACTACGGGCTAGGAATTTCCATGTCTTCTGCGCTGTATCGCGTTGCATCACTGGGTCGGAGAAACTGAACACCTGAACTGGTTTAGCGACGGTAGCTGGAAGCTCTGCAGTGGAGCGCTAACTGGAAGATCCATTTCCCCAATTCCCAAGTGCACAATTCCTCGGATGAGTCGCAGGTACTCGGAGCGGTTCCGAGTAAGCTTATCCCTCAGAAATGGGTTTTCCCAATCACCCGATCGAAGAGAAAGCATTCAATACGCTGTTGACAAAGTTCAGTCAGACAAAAGTCAAACAAAGTTCTGTCAGTTGAAGCTTTCCAGCAATCGGGAAATCTGTGATAGGATCGATCAGTGGCAACTGGAGCAGCATATTTCTGCTGTACCTTCCATTTTGCAATCTATAACGTGTTTTGGTTTGGTGCATGTTAACTTAATTCGAGGTTAGGAACATGGCAGGTACATCGTATCATATGTCACGCGCGGTATCGTGCTGAACCTTTTCAAGAAATGGTACTTACCGAGACAACACCATGCATTGAACGTAAATCAACATCGCCAGAGATTCCAGAGGCATGAACACGGGTCACGGACAGCTGGCCTTTGGTGGTTCTGGCCTTGTCAATTGCATGGTCACGTGCCCAATGCCAGCCCACGTTAATTAAGACCATGGTCCACTTCGAAACAAGTGCACAGAAGGACAATGTACTATGCGCTTATTCAACCACCCCAAATGAGGTTATTGTCATGGAAAGTAGGAATTTAGTGAGAGTGCTCATGGCGGTAGCACTAATGATTCTGCTTCTGTGTTATTTGAGCTTCATGCTACGTTTTTTTTAGTTGTCCCACTCGCATTTTAAGGTATCTGGAGAATTTCGATGTCGCATGTTTCAGCTGAGGATAGTTTGTTTCGAAGAGCTTAAACAGAACTATGCTTTCGATTGCAGTGTAAATGATGTTCGATAGCTGCTCTCGCAGATAAAATACATCTTATATTTGGGGCCTGGGGGTTGTGTTGTTGGAGCGATAGTACCTTTAGCTCAGGTAGTTCGACATGGAAACTGTCCATTGCTCGTGTCTGGGTGAAGTACCCAGTGACCGCCGGCGGCGGACCGCTGCAGGTGGCCAGGCCGCTCTGGACGGTCTGCACGGTCGCCGCCGGCCGGCCGACCCTCTGCCCGCACGTGAGGCTGGGGATTTTTGGTCGCGTGGCGGCCCGTGTTGTTCCGCGAATCGCCCGGCTGCGGAACCGGCCGGGATTTCCAGCCGGCCCTGCTTCGGGTATCCCGTGCTGCTGCCCTGACGCGGGGTGCTCTGACGCCCGCCCGCCTGCCACCACACTCCCCCTCCCCCTGTCATCCCACCCCCACCCTGCTGCCCTGTCACGGGGCTCGAGACTCCCTTCCTGCTACCATCCCACCCTCGCCCTGCTGCCCTGTCACGGGGCTCGAGACTCCCTTCCTGCTACCATCCCACCCTCGCCCTGCTGCCCTGTCACGGGGCTCGAGACTCCCTTCCTGCTACCATCCCACCCTCGCCCTGCTGCCCTGTCACGGGGCTCGAGACTCCCTTCCTGCTACCATCCCACCCCCACCCTGCTGCCCTGTCACGGGGCTCGAGACTCCCTTCCTGCTACCATCCCACCCTCGCCCTGCTGCCCTGTCACGGGGCTCGAGACTCCCTTCCTGCTACCATCCCACCCTCGCCCTGCTGCCCTGTCACGGGGCTCGAGACTCCCTTCCTGCTACCATCCCACCCCCACCCTGCTGCCCTGTCACGGGGCTCGAGACTCCCTTCCTGCTACCATCCCACCCTCGCCCTGCTGCCCTGTCACGGGGCTCGAGACTCCCTTCCTTCTACCATCCCACCCTCGCCCTGCTGCCCTGTCACGGGGCTCGAGACTCCCTTCCTGCTACCATCCCACCCCCACCCTGCTGCCCTGTCACGGGGCTCGAGACTCCCTTCCTGCTACCATCCCACCCTCGCCCTGCTGCCCTGTCACGGGGCTCGAGACTCCCTTCCTGCTACCATCCCACCCTCGCCCTGCTGCCCTGACGCGGCCGTCCTGCTCTGGCCGTTCTGCCAGTAGCCGCTCGTTCCCGGTGTGCCGTCAGCGGATCTGAAAGAATGATATAATAAAAATCGGTCCGTTTCTCGACGCATTTATGTGTTATGTTGCTACTTCTCTATATAATTGGGCAAAATAGTTCACTTTAGCACTTTTTACCGCACTTTTAAACGCATAATATAGCAATTTTAGAGGTCCGCGCACCATACGCAATGCGACGCATTGATGAGAAAGCATATCCGGGGCATAAGACTCATAATTTGCGTAACTGTCATACTGCATTTTCCATCCTTGTAACGTGCCTATTCATCCATTTTTTGTTTGGGAGGGGGGGGCCTTTTAACGCTTGGGAACTGGGTAGGGCGCCCTTTCGAGGCGAACCTCCCCCCCCCCCCCCCCCTGGGCGAAATCCTGGATACGTGCCTGACAGTATCAGAGGATGCCTTCAGATTATTGTCATTCGTAAAATCCTTTCGAAGTCGGATTGAAATAAATCGGCATTTTGCCATTTACGAAAATAACTATGTTAACTGGCCACAGTGAAAAAGTACGTGACTTTAGTCCAGAGAACATCACTATCGTTCCAGTTTTTGGATCGGGCCCGGGGTTGACATTTTCTATCACATAAGCACCCCCCACCACCCTTTGCAACGGCGTGCATGCTCGTCTCGGAGGCCCTGTCGTCAGACACTCTGTGTGCTCTGTGTGCTCTGTTTGCTCTGTGTGCTCTGTGTGCTCATTATGTGCTCACTATGTGTGCTATCCGCCGGCCGATCGCAAACCAAACACACTGCAGATAGCGGCCACCGGCCACTGACCTTGAGTTTCGCTCGGAAAGCGACACGGAGCTTGAGCAAACAACTACGGGCTAGGAATTTCCATGTCTTCTGCGCTGTATCGCGTTGCATCACTGGGTCGGAGAAACTGCACACCTGAACTGGTTTAGCGACGGTAGCTGGAAGCTCTGCAGTGGAGCGCTAACTGGAAGATCCATTTCCCCAATTCCCAAGTGCACAATTTATCGGATGAGTCGCAGGTACTCGGAGCGGTTCCCAGTATGCTTATCTCTCAGGAATGGGTTTTCCCAATCACCCGATCGAAGAGAAAGCATTAAATACGCTGTTGACAAAGTTCAGTCAGACAAAAGTCAGACAAAGTTCTGTCAGTTGAAGCTTTCCAGCAATCGGGAAATCTGTGATAGGATCGATCAGTGGCAACTCAAGCAACTATCTATCTATCTATATATCTATCTATCTATCTATCTATCTATCTATCTATATCTATCTATCTATCTATCTATCTATCTATCTATCTATCTCTATCTATCTATCTATCTATCTATCTATCTATCTATCTATCTATCTATCTATCTATCTATCTATCTATCTATCTATCTATCTATCTATCTATCTATCTATCTATCTATCTATCTATCTATCTATCTATCTATCTATCTATCTATCCTATCCTATCCTATCCTATCCTATCCTATCCTATCCTATCTATCTATCTATCTATCTATCTATCTATCTATCTATCTATCTATCTATCTATCTATCTATCTATCTATCTATCTATCTATCTATCTATCTATCTATCTATCTATCTATCTATCTATCTATCTATCTATCTATCTATCTATCTATCTATCTATCTATCTATCTATCTATCTATCTATCTATCTATCTATCTATCTATCTATCTATCTATCTATCTATCTATCTATCTATCTATCTATCTATCTATCTATCTATCTATCTATCTATCTATCTATCTATCTATCTATCTATCTATCTATCTATCTATCTATCTATCTATCTATCTATCTATCTATCTATCTATCTATCTATCTATCTATCTATCTATCTATCTATCTATCTATCTATCTATCTATCTATCTATCTATCTATCTATCTATCTATCTATCTATCTATCTATCTATCTATCTATCTATCTATCTATCTATCTATCTATCTATCTATCTATCTATCTATCTATCTATCTATCTATCTGTCTGTCTCTGTCTGTCTGTCCTGTCCTGTCCTGTCCTGTCCTGTCCTGTCCTGTCCTGTCCTGTCCTGTCCTGTCCTGTCCTGTCCTGTCCTGTCCTGTCCTGTCCTGTCCTGTCCTGTCCTGTCCTGTCCTGTCCTGTCCTGTCCTGTCCTGTCCTGTCCTGTCCTGTCCTGTCCTGTCCTGTCCTGTCCTGTCCTGTCCTGTCCTGTCCTGTCCTGTCCTGTCCTGTCCTGTCCTGTCCTGTCCTGTCCTGTCCTGTCCTGTCCTGTCCTGTCCTGTCCTGTCCTGTCCTGTCCTGTCCTGTCCTGTCCTGTCCTGTCCTGTCCTGTCCTGTCCTGTCCTGTCCTGTCCTGTCCTGTCCTGTCCTGTCCTGTCCTGTCCTGTCCTGTCCTGTCCTGTCCTGTCCTGTCCTGTCCTGTCCTGTCCTGTCCTGTCCTGTCCTGTCCTGTCCTGTCCTGTCCTGTCCTGTCCTGTCCTGTCCTGTC
>JAXIVJ010013678.1:5000-27500 GCA_036785665.1 Chirona hameri
AAGCTACCGCATGTTGTACACATGGTTACTGTATAGGTAAATTGAAACGCTCTTCCCTCCTCATGTGCGTACTGTAAACACATTGCAAGCCACCAAGTTCTATGTTCAAATGATGTACTGGATGAGTATTATATTATATGCATTGTACACTGTACAGGTGTCATAGCCGGTGCTTCTACCCAGCAACACTGGCACCACGAAGCAATGCTGATCACCACCAGGGACGTAGACAAGGGGGTGGCTACCGGGGCCCTGCGCCCCCCCCCCCCCCCAGGGAAATATATTTACTCTAGATAAAATGAGATTCTCTGACGACCCCCCCCCCCCCCCAACGTATGTCTGAGGAGCGAAATGTGTTTCTATCACCGACGTGCCCCCCACCCCACTCCTGAGAAAAATCCTGACAACGTGCCTGATCACCACATACCGGGTCGACCCCCCCCCCCCCTTCCAGCTTCACTGGACGCTGTCGTTGAAGCGGGAGTGCTCTGCCCAGCTGCTGTCGAGAGTCTCCTTCGACTCATCTGGGCCTGTAGCCCGATGGCCGTACGGCCCACTCGACCGGCGGGGATCGTCCTGGTGAACGATGGGGCCGCAGATTCCCCGCCGTTTCCGCATCGCCACGATCTTAGCCAGAATCGGGCGAACGTGCAGAAAGGTTTCTGGCACCTTGATGGGCGTCACGATGCAGGAGTCCGACACCCGTTTGAAGCACCGCACTGTTCTGAAACAACGATGTAAGCGAGGTATAATGCCTGGCGTAAATGTAATAATGGTAGGGCATCAAAACGTCCATTATGTCCTTTGGTTGTACGACATTAAACAACAGAGAGACAGTCTGGAAGACAACCAGAGGCGGAACTTTTTGTTTTTCGTTGGGGTTGTAATTGAGTCGGCGACGGGGGGGGGTAGTAAAAGCGACTAATGATACAAACGAAGTATGTGCAAAATTGAAGTTTAACACCTTAGAATGAACATAGGTTGTATTACCTCATTACTGACGTATTTTAGTAACAGCGAGGTGTGCAATCTTAACAAATTGAAAGTATCATGGTTGGGTTAAAGTAGGCAAAGACTACCTCATGGTAGCTATTATTAAGGTTGTACATAAATGGTGTGACTCAGCAACTAGCCATTTCTTGCAAGAAAGGCACCTCCTCCTGGTGATGCCAATGGTCCAGGTCCGGTCCTTTTATATATTACAGTGAGATATAAAAATACATATAACATATTTGATATTTCCCACAACTCACAAGGCCATGGGTGGATAATTGTTTTCAAAGTTGCCCCGGCCGAGGACAGGGGCGCAACCAAGGGGCCCTAGGGGGCACGTGGCGGGGGATGTCCGTGAAGTTAGTGACGGAATCGGATTCGAATTCAGCGTCGAGTAGAGATTTGCTTCAAAATGTGGGAACAGTTCAATTAGGGCGCGCTGATCACGCAAATGACATTCATTTTGACATTCAAGGTCATCTTCAAAATTATCTTCAAGGTCAAAGGACGGGGTGGCTCAAAACGACCCGAAGTTATTGTCCGATCGCAAAACAAAATAAAGGTATAATTATATTGCTCGGGTCAATATCTAGGCGCAGATTTCGAAACCTCACTGGAGGCAAATGACCTCGACCCTCATTTTCAAGGTCAAAGGACTGACGTACCGAAGTTATATATAATAACCCTATAATATATTACTAACCCGAAGTTATTGTCCGATCGCCAAAATAATGGTCTCATTCGATGCCTCGGGTTAATATCGACCCGATGTTATTGTCTAACTGACAAAATAATGGTCTCATTCGATTCCTCGGGTCAGTATCTGCCGTAACCTTTGCAACCTCACACGTGAAAAATGACCTTGACCCTCAATTTCAAGGTCAAAGGACTCAAAACGACCCGAAGTTATAATCCAATCGCCATTGATTTTGAAATTGAGGGCCAATGTCATTTACTACGAGTGAGGTTGCGAAGGCTACGGCTATATACTGACCCGAGGAATCGAATGAGACCATTATTTTGTCGATCGGACAATAACTTCGGTTAAAATTACCGTGAATGTCAAAATGAATGCCATTTTCGTGATCAGCGTGCCCCAATTGACCTGTCACCACATTTTGAAGCGAATCGCTACTCGACGCTGAATTAGAATCCGAATCCGTCGCCAACTTCATGGACATGCGGGGGAGTCACGATTGAGGGCGCCTCTCCTTGGCGTCTGGACACCGAAGGTGCCACTCTCGAGTGTAGGTGGCGCCCCTTGAGTCGTGAGTGCCGGCGGCACCCCTTTAGATCGGACAATATGCCTCCTTTAGACCGGAGATAACGACCCCAACTGTGCCTCCCCCGAAAATACAAGTTTTCTGACCTGCCCGAGGTGTTCACCAAGACAAAATTGGCAAGGCTCAGCCTCCCTTGACTACCCCCCCCCCCCCCATTTCGAAAGCGCACCGAAAGCCCAATTTTACCCATATTGTTCACAGATAGTCGTACCAAGTATGCATGTTTATGCTGGGATTATATTTGCGTTTCTGTATTCTTTTTAAATAATAAATAAGGTCTTGCAAAAAAAAGGTCTCTCAAAAGTGGCTGCCCCGGCCCCGCCGGGGCAACTTTGAAGTTGCCCCGGCCGCAGCCGGGGCTGCCCTCTAGGATTCTCCACCCATGTACAAGGCAAACAAATTAGGCGAGAACCAACCAACATTATTTTAGTAAGGCAATAAATTAATCCCATCACCGAAATGACTAACTTTATCACCGTAAATGACTTAAAATCACCGAAACGTCACAACATATTGAGGATTCTGGGCTTCGGCCGATGGACTTCTTTAAAAATATGTAAATTGGCTCCAAGGGTTAGGTTAGGTTAGGTTAGGTGAGGTGAGGTGAGGTGAGGTGAGGTGAGGTGAGGTGAGGTGAGGTTAGGTTAGGTGAGGTGAGGTGAAAGTTAGGTAAGGTTAGGATAAAAGCTTGAGAAATAAATGGTGATGCTTTAACATGGAAGTCAATGAGAAAGTGGTCATTTCGGTGATTGATTAACCCTCGCCCTACGGGATCTTTTTCACCTTCACCCTACGGGGGGGGCTGACAGGGCCCCTGTTAACTTCCAAACCAAGCAACTTAGAGCAATACGGTAAGAACCAGCATGTTGCCTGTCATGAGAGGAATCTAACAGTATGCGATTTTTAGGTTTCAGGTCAACAGGTGACCTTCCAGGTCAAGTGAATGACCTCGGATTTACCACGTCCAGAACAGATATTTTGCTCTGCAGAAAACATCAAAATTAGACATTGATAAATGTAAATAAAAAGGCACGTTCCTAGACCAGTTTTGGCTCAGAAATAAAAAAAGTAATTATTTGTTCGTATCTTGTCAAAAAAGTTCAAAAACGTTATTAAAAAAAATGACGTCATCAGTTTCTTACACTTAGAGAGTCATCACTCAGTCGAAAATGAAGATATTGCTTTGAAATTTAGTATGGGTATTTTTCATACTCAGTACTCTCACATATATTCCGTTTTTTTTAATATCTTTGAAAATTTTGATTTTGTGGGGATTTAAGAAAAAAATAGGGGTCAAAAACCCCGAATTTGTAAAATCCGAGATAGCCATTTTAAAGAGAATGCCATTTTGTATCTTTGGTTAATTGCGTTTACAATTTGTTTCAAAACTCTGTTCTCTACGATTTTGCAAATATTTCTCAATTTTTTTAACAACATGACGTCATCAAAACATGATTATCTCCCAAACTACTCAACCAATTTCAATTAAAATTTTACAGCCTACGTATAATTGTTGTAAACTCAACTACCAAAAATGTCAGCAAGGTGCATTGCATGTGTAAAAAGTTATTCAAGATAAACATCGGGGGGGGGCTGTCAGGCCCCACCCCCCCGTAGGGCGAGGGTTAATACCCTGCCTTTTAGGAATAATAAAAGACTAATGTAAAATTAGCAGCTGATTGATCTATAATTTCTATAATTTCTCTATAATTTATAATTTCTATATGCCCAATCTATAATTTTGAGGCCCGTCGCCTCAGAATTGCCTGAAACTTGACAGGTAGGTTCTCCTTGCCACGCTAAACACGAAAAACGTAAAATTATCCTGGAATACGGACTTTTAAAGTTCTACGGTTTAAAGTTTTGAATGTCTGTCAGTTGAATATCTGGCTAACTTGACGCGGAAAGCCTCCAATTCTTGCGCAGTCGTTTCAAATAAAGGAAGACAGACATTCAAAACTTAACAAATTTATAACTCTGAAAGTAGCCCGTGTCCCAGGCTAATCTTACGTTTTTCGTGTTCAGCGTGGCAAGGAGGGCCTACCTGCCAAGTTGCAGGCGATTCTGAGGCGACGGGACTCAAAACTGTAGATCTCTAAAACGGTATAACTCTGAAAGTATCCCGCGTTCCAGACTAATTTTACGTTATTCGTGTTCAGCGTGGCAAGGAGGACGTACCTGCCAAGTGTCAGGACATTCTGAGGCTACGTGCCTCAAAATTATAGATTGATACTACTGGGCATTATTAATCTACTGCTAATTTGACGTAGCTTAATAAAAGAGACAAATATGACGCAGCTATGTCAAATATGTACATTTATTTTGCCCTTGTATATTGCTTTCAATATTTATGCTGTTTTCACATGCGTTTTTGTTTGATTGATGTTGGATTAGGCTATTCTCTTTTAAAATGACTTTCACTGATGTGGCCCTCTACTTTTCAACACCATGACCAGGTATATCTTGTGAAAATAATGTTTGTCTGGCTAAAAATTGAAGGTTGTCGTAATCCTAAATTTAAACTCATTTGATTTGGGTCTATGATTATTTGTGGTCTTTTTCCAGCTCAGGATGATTGGTATGCCTTCACGTCTTTCACACACCAAAAAATTTATAATATTGTTCAAGTTCTTCATTAAGTGTCAATTTCACAAACATATTTTAGCTCAAAATGTAATATAACTTTTGCCAACTGCGTAAGGGTACATTCTAATGTTAATGTGTGACCTATCCAGAACTAAGCCCAATGTAAAATATGCTACACTCAATCTTGTTTTGCTCATGTTTTTATGTTAACACCTATAGATTGCCATTTTGTGGGTGTCTGAAATTGACAAAAATGTTACCCGTTTGTCAGTAAGCAGTGTTGTTCTAGTGTTTATGACCCAACTGAATATGACCCTACACCCCTGGGTACCTACATAGTCTTTCTCAGTAGTTTTGGGATAACATGTTGTACTACCTATTGTTGGATTTGAAATGTTATTTTTATGACAAACTTTACTAACATTTTAAAGTTTGTCCTTTTCTGTGTTCATATATTTATTAATTGTTTTGTTATGATTGTTATTGAAAAATCCTTTGGTGAAAAATCCTTTGGTTTTGCGTGCCGTTTACAGTATTTATTTACTTGGGTAGGCATTCACTGGCAATGTTGGGGTTGTAATATTCATGATTGGGGTTGTAGTTTTTGAGGATGCAGTTTTAGCTACAACCCCAAAAGTATATAAAGTTCCGCATGTGAAGACAACCGGACAACCAAGGACCACAGCTAGTTACATGACATGAACAGCATTTTGAGATGTAATAGGCGAGCTCAATCCCTCGTGCATTGCTGACCATACCGGCGCTTTGCAATAGAGGAAAGATGACAGACAGAAAGACAATTGATAAAAAGGTTAGCGGTATATCCTCACTTCACAATGCCGTCGTCGTTCCGCGCATAGTCCGGCCCATATGAGCCGAGAAGTCGATCACGGCGACCTTCTTGCGGAGGCTGAACGTTGGCGGCCTGCAGAAAAGAAAGAAAAACAATTACCTTTAAAAAAACAAACAATATGGCGACAAAGAACACAACAATGACTGAGTATGAACAACGTGATGACGTGAACAACAACGTGAACGACAAATGATGACGTCAACACAAATAATACTGCTAACGCAATAGCACAAGCACAACAACAACAAAAAACATTTTGAAACAGCGTCATTTGGAGTCACTCACTGGCCTCACTGTCATTTGTCATTTGGCGTCACTGGCCAGAGGGGCGCCGTCATTACAGTGTCTTAGGTTTCTTACAGTGTCTTACACTGAAAACATTTGCACCCGCGTAAAGCGAGTAAAACCCGCTGCCACCGGGTACCCCTACCCACCACCTAATTTGACACCCAGCCAGCGGGTGCGTTTTACCCGCAAACGGCGTGTTAGCTAACCCACAAATAGCGGTCAGCCAACTCGGGCACAGCGGGTATTCAACCCGCAATGCGCGTGTTGTATCCGCCGTGTGCGAGTTATATACCCGTGATATGCGGGTATAGTTACCCGCTGACAGGGTGTCAAATTAGGTGGTGGGTAGGGGTACCCGCTGGCAGCGGGTTTATTCTCTGTTGTAGGATATTGTAACCCGCGCAAAGCGGGTATTTAACCCGCGCTGCACGTGTATACCGGCCGTGTGCGAGTTAGATACCCGATGTATACGGGTATGACTACTCGCTCAGCGAGTGTCAAATTAGGTGGTGGGTATAGGTATATCCGCTGGCAGGGGGTTTTACCCGCTGCCATAGGGTACTACAACCCGTGCAAAGCGTGTATTTAACCCACAATACCCGTGTATACCCGCCGTATGCGGGTTACATACCCGACATTACCCAAATTTACCCAACATAACTTATAGTAACTATGCATAAGAATGGCATTCAGGGAAAAAGTTGGACTGAGGCAGAAAAGTTGCTCATGGCCATATACATTGCTATTGTTTAAGTTGGAAGTGAGTGTTAAAAAGGTGACAAAAGTATTATATGCTCTAAATTGGAATGCATCACAGCTTAGTGAAATGCAAGAGGAAAGACCAACAAAGCTTCATATTCTGCACAATCAGTATAATACTATTATAATATATAATGATCTGAATACAGGAACCAGGTACCTTCATATGCATGTCCATTGCCCAATGGTTATATAGCTACAGCCTGCAGACCAAGGAGCGCAGATGAATGCATGTCAACTCAAACGGATTATACTCATTCTATATAGGTTTCATCAATCGATTAAAAAAACACTTCCTTACATCTAATAACATACATGATGTTCTCACCTCCGTCTCTGCCCATTCTCCAAAACGCGCCTCGCGACCCCGCTCTGTGCTCACTCAAACAGAAGATGAAAATAAAATAAACAGTGGAAAGGGGACGGACAGTGGTATTGAGACCAGTGACATGCAGTGGTGCAGCAGCAAGCAAGCAGCAAGTCATAGTGCAGACAGCAGTAGCAGGGCAACGATGCGGTTTCTGCCGGACAAAACATGCAACATGCACCTGTTACACCTGTTGATAATTATATGCTGTAGGCAGATATTCCCGCACACAAATTAGCGGTCAACAAACGATCATTGTTTTCTGCTACTTATTAGCTGCAGTTATGCTTAAACAATCCTTGCAATATTAACCGCAAGATCATCTCAGGCTGAACACTCGGTGCTAAACCATAACCATGAGAAATAATACTGAATGGCAGCTCTTAAACATGACAAGTAACGACTCCAGTTAATGACAGGTAATAGAGCAATGCAATGACATGATGTCAATTAACATTTTCAACTAACCAAGAGAGTGTTTCCGGGCAGTGGGTTGGTGAGACAAGGAAGCCGTAGCCGGCTCAGACTCGGCTAGGTCTCCAAAGTCTCTCAGCTGGATCAGACTCAGCTGACGAGCTACACACCAAGCTCTATGGCAACTGGCTCACACTCAGCGCCTTTACAAAGTACTACAATTCTTGCACACGTCTGAAACAATCGTGCAATGGTACACTGTTAATGACGATCGCCATTAGCATTGGAAACGTGACAAATTATTCAGATTTCAAATATATGCATATCCCACGAGGACAAACTTTCCATGTTTCTTATATGCATCCCTCCACACATGTGTCTATGTCCAGTTTGTGTACTGAAGTCGCCACACATGATGTAACTAAACATATTTTCAAAACCTACCTCCAGACACGATATCAATCTCCGAAACACCCTGCACCTCAACCGCCGCACTCGCGATGTTGCGACCGTTGCGACCGACCGTTGTGATTTGCGACGGTCACCATGGCAACACATAAGCGCGCGATTTTCACATTTTGACCGTTGAACGTAACCCGCGTAAGAAGCGTTAAAAAAACACGCATGCCTCGAGTTACCGTGACCGCTTACAGCGGATAAGTGTGGCGTGGCACTCGCGTTAAGCGTGTACCTAATGCCATCGGGTGCGGCTCCAAATGCACCCGCTGCTGGCGAGTGCTTGGCACCGTTGGTGAAGGGTAGCTGAAACCGCACATGCCGGGTAAATATTTTACCCGAGTGTGGCAGGCAGCTATCCCGCAAGATGCGGGTGAGGGTGCCGCTAATAACGAGTTGGTCGGATAAATGCAGGTAAGCTAACGGGTAATAATATTACACGGCGGCATTAACACTTGCACAGCAGATATTCCGACCGAAATATCTGCGTTAAGCGGGCTAACTCGCAGTACCAGGGTGCAAATGTTTTCAGTGTAGGAGCCAATTAGGTACACAATACTGAGTAAATGTGACTGGCCGTCACTGGCCAGATGGGCGCCGTCATTAGACGGAGGGGCGCCGTCACTGGCCGGAGGGGCGCAGTCACTGGCCGGAGGGGCGCCGTCATTAGCAGGAGGGGCTCCGTCACTGGCCATAAGGCGCCGTCACTGGCCAGAGGGGCGCCGTCACTAACCAAAGGGGCGCCGTCATTAGCAGTAGGAGCGCCAACACTAGCCAGAGGGGCGCCAACACTAGCCAGAGGGGCGCCGTCACCGGCCAGAGGGGCGCCGTCACCGGACATAGGGGCGCCGTCACTGGCCAGAGGAGCGCCGTCACTGGCTATAGGGGTGATGTCACTGGCCAGAGGGGCGCCGTCACTGGCCGGAGGGGCGCCGTCATTAGCAGGAGGGGCGCCGATACTAGCCAGAGGGGCGTCGTCACTGGCCAGAGGGGCGCCGTCACTGACCAGAGGGGCGCCGTCACTGGCCAGAGGGGCGTCGTCACTGGCCAGAGGGGCGCCGTCACTGGCCAGAGGGGCCTAAAAACAGACGAAATCTCATGAGTTTTGGAAATCTGTCGGACGGCCCCTCAAACCAACGTTTTGGGCCGGTCTGCATCCGCCAGAAGGCCCGAGTCCGTACTTGGAACCCTTACTTAGTAAAATGGCAATGTTAACCTGCCAATGACTGGGGGGCAAATATCTCCCCCTGACAAATTTTCGCAATAGCTCAAAAACCAATAGCGATATCAACGTTAAACTTTGGGTACCTTCTCCTACACAAATTTTACGTCTTCTGTGCATAAATAAAGGAATTCTGTCGATAACAAAATCGAGATATCACGAATTTAGTGACGTTACTACACACGAATTTGGCGAATAAAAAAAAACAGCTAAACTTTAAGAGAGCATGCAAATGCTATATTTTGAGAAAAATGCAATACAAAATGTCAGAAAATAGCAAATGGCAAGGGCTACAAAATTTACTTTCGGATTTGTGAAAACATTGGTTTTTGACCCCGCCAAAAATAATTTAAAAGAAATCAATAAAAAAAACATTCCTTCGGAAAAATCCCCTAAACATAGAACATTGCAAATATATTAACAGTTCACCGGATTTCGCATCTTTATACATAAAGAGGGGATTTAAAACAAGCTTTTCTCAGTAAAAGCTGCATATACTCTCTTTTGAAATAGGAAACGTGTCAATTTGTTGCCATTTTCAGGCGGTTTGGGAGGCTTGGCCGCCTTGCCCCTGTTGGATCCCCCAGCGGCCAAAAACATTGGGAGGGCCGAGCGGGTACCATTGGGGGGGGGGGGGGGGGGGCGAGGGCCACCCCAAAAGTATATAAATCTACACCTATGGAAGATATGTATGTGTTATACATATAAATATCGAACATTGGTTTGATCCATGCCCAGCCTTACAAAATATTGTCTGTACTAATATAAAACATGATGGCTGTGTTAGAGTCCTTCACAGTAAATGTATCAATGTTTTAAAATACAAAATTTGTTGTAACAATATTAATATTTAAGCCAAAATAATGCATTATAGTTATATAGAGTTTCTCCACAAGGCTGTACGTCATCCCCTCCCTGGCTGTACACTTCAGTCAGGTTCTAACAGTGGACTTTAATGTTATCATAGTGTAGACAATATTGACACACTAAAACACTCCAAAGTATTGGCAGGAAAAGTAAGCCATTTTAATGTGACCGAAGATTTGATTTTCACCATGTGAACAGTACAGTATTTTGACACAACCAAACAATGAAACTTTACCTTCAGATTTGGATGAAATGTAGGAATATGGGAAAAGTATGAGGTTAGGACCATAGACGTACACAAGGGGGGGGGGGGGGGGGGGGGCAAACAGGGCAATTCCCCCCTGACGGTCCAACTAGAGGCCATCTTTTCAAACTCTGCAAGTCCTCAGCGACCACAAGGGTCAGACAATTCGCCTTCGCCACACGTATTGTGAATGATTGGAATGGCCTCTCATTCAAAGTGGTTTGCGCTCCTTCGCTGAATGCCTTTCAAGGCTAGATTGGACGCCCATTGGGCTCACGTCAGGTTCAGCATACCTGACACTGACTGAGACATGCCAGGAATTATGAACTCGATGAGAGCGGGTACTACAGGCCTTGAGGCCTAAAAATCCTGATTACTGTAAGGTAAGGTAAGGTCTGTACTCTGTACGTGCCCCTTTGATCAATATTTTTTAAATGGTGAAAATATGCCCTTTTTTAATATAGCTGGCCAAAACCTGAGTTTTTTTTTGGTGAGGGTACTTTATGCCCCCCCCCCCCCCTCTCCTAAGCAAAAATGGTCCCTCCTAGAGTGAATCCTGGGTACGCCACTGGTTATGACGAGCCTAGTTTAACAGCAGTTAACTTGCATTGTTGATGCTTTTGTTTTACAAGAAAATTACCATTTCCCCATTAGACAAACAAGTGAAACAACCCGGCAAAGCTGACATAGGGCCTGTTCCCATGGCGCCTCTAACCTCCTCCAAGTTGCTCCAACTTGCAACTGTCTGTGCAATAGGATATAACAGTTGCCAGTGGCGTACACAGGATTCACTCCAGGAGTGGGCAATTTTTGCTAATTTTTGCATAAAGTACCCCAACCCAAAAAACTCAGTATGTTTGACCCAATATATTTTTTGAGGGGCATATTTTCAACAATTTTTGTCGTATTCCGGTTTTGCACACCTTTTTATAGGAAAACCAAATATTTTATACTAATTCTACACGTCTGATTTCATTAGAACTGCACTCAAAACAGAGACATTATCAGTACTTACCTAACAATAATATGTTGTATCACCCATCAATCCTCTCAACCAACCGCAATGACTCCGCCATTACAACTGAAATGTTAATTCAATTTACCTATATAAAGGTGTGCAAAAGCGGAATATCGCCCAACTTTTTCCTAAAAAACAAACACAAATTAATTAATTTTGTTTACCAAAGGGGCACATACAGACCTTCGGGGGGGGGGGGGGCATTGGTCCATTTGTCCCCTCCCCCCTTCCCACCCTTGTGTAAGCCTGAGACAGTTGAAAGTTGGAGCAACTTTGAGGAGGTTAGAGGCGCCACAGGAACAGACCCACAGTTGGACGTGTTTCATCATAAGGCTTCATTAGGCAAGATGCAATTTTACACAATGAATCAAAAGGTGCCGATCAAGTATTTTATGACAAAACATGTCCACCTGTTAGCTTTCTGTGTCATATGCAATAATTGTCTGGATATTAATACAATTTCCCATTATATTTAGATATATTATATCCATATTTCTATCATGGGCTGCAGTAAAATATTTACCATATTTTCATTATACTTCTGTGGAATCAATCAAGCAAGCATTTCCATGAAACAAACACATGAAATACCTGGTCTGTGTAAAAATCAGATTCATGATCAATGATGTATAAGGTCAACAAGAACAAGAACTTACCAGAAAATCGTCGCGTTCAACTCAGGGTCGCCCCGTTTCTATATTGGGATTTGCACCTTCTTACAATACAATTTCGCAAGCTCGGAATTCTGGCTTCTGATCCCGGCAATGCATCCAGTCACTGAACCAACTCGGTGGTAATAACAGACCTTGGTAATAACAACCTATATTACTTCTGTACTATTTCAAAGCTACTAATGACCACGGCCAAAGTCTGTATAAATACCACGGCTAGTTTGCGGCAGAATCTGCGTATGACGCAATTCTGACGTCAGCGGGTATGACGTCATACCTCTGGCGAGCGTTCATTCCCCGATTGTGGCCCGGAAGAGCGGGAATGAAAACGGGCCCACTAGTCCTGTGTCGAAATTACTTAACGTAGAGAGGTAATTCTTTCACCACAAACCATTTTTAGATCTGCTCTACAAATCTGCTATCTCAGTCCAAAACCCCATGTTAAAGGTGAACTATTCCCTTTAAAGGAAGTCCTGCAGGGTTCAGTCTCAGTTCGCCTCAGTCGCACCAGTACTACACAACACATTTGCCAACATGAAGGTATGTACTATGAGTGTACATAATATCTGGTAGCCGCCTTGTACCTACCTGGCCCGTATCAAGAAGTATATGTGGTTTTACTTCGCTTGCAGTATATTGATTGTAATGCACCTGCGAGCAGTATTTCAAGACAGTTTTGGCACAGATCCATCTTACGGACTGGAGATAGAATGAGCTGCAAGCGCCATTTAGAATGCAGTATAGTGCTATTCCAAATACCACGTGTTCATACTGTTTGGTGTCTAACATTTCCGAGCCACCGATTCAAAGAGTACAAAGTCATTTTCGTGGTGAAATATTAACTGCCAATTTAACACCTATCCTTAAAGGAAATAGTTCACCTTCAACATGGGATTTTAACTGAAATAGCAGTTTGGTAGCCCGTGTTAAGAAATCCCTATCTGCAACTGTTCTTGTCTGAAAAGACTCTCCAGCCGAAGATATTTGTGTTTTTGGCGAAGAAATGCGGCGCATATATGGCATATGGCCTTGTATGACCTTGACATGAGGTGAAGCATTGTATTTGATATAAACCACTTGCCATGTGTATGATTTGAAGCGCCTTGACGAGAGAAATACGATGACGTTAGCATTATTGCTCTATATTGATTACCTACAAAGTTATTAACGAAAAACTGTTTTGCCAAGAATAGCCTTTATGACCTTTAATGACCTCTGGTCTCTGGAGACTTAACTATTGACCTGAGCTTACATTTCAGGACACCCTAGCGATTGCATTTTTCAAGAGTTTTCGACTTTTTCACGTTTGTTCCTATGTATCATAAGTTCCTGAGATATTTGGGGGTTTCTGAAACAAAATCCTTAGGTTGGAAAATTTGACCTTTGATAAACCTGACAACAAAAATGGCTGATGGTTTCGACATACTTTTGACGAGCTATCGAATGGTGATTTTGGATTTCGCCTACTCCCCGTAGGAGCCGAGTTAGAAGGGGGTTCACCCCCCCCCCCCCCCCCCTGGCATTGTGCCGGAAATCCCGATCCCCGGTACGGTGCGGGTTAATAGGGGCCCAGGGCACCTGATTTTTAATGGGTCGGAATAAACCTGTTTCTGAGTTCTGAGTTGTCTCCTGAATTCCCGGGTAAACGGGTTAGCGGGTCAAGTTACCTCCCGAAAAAAATGGCAATGGGTTAACGGGCTAATGATTCAAGGGTAGACTGGGTAATCATTTCACAAGATAGTGGGTTAAGATATCTCCCGAAAATAATTTGTGCTCACAGGTAGCCATCCACAAGTAAGAATCTACCTTTATTTGCATTACGGGGCGGCGGCCCGGTATTATTGACCGGCCGGGGCAACAAAATATCGAGTCTTCTAAATATTGAAGAGTACAAAATATCAAGTGGTAAAATTAGGAAAGGCGTGTACATTCCAAACCAATGTTCTATTTGGACGCAGCATGCGCCGATCGAAAAGTATTAACGATCTGAATCTAACGAATGCTTAACATTTTGAATTTTCCTGCAAGTAAAAAAAAAATCTGCAGGACTACTCTGCACGTTTCTGCAAGAACGTCCTGCAATATTTTGATACACTTTTCGTACACGAATTTGTGATGGATGGTCCTGCATGATCCTGCAGGTTGGCTTGCACAGAATCGCAAAAGTATCCTACATAGTCCTAGTCCTACACGCAACGTTAAAACACATCACAATCTTGCGGTGTTTATTGTAGGATCTTGTCAGATACATGTCGGATTTTGTCGGATTTCAACCTACCCGCACCCCACCCTTCAGGTTGGGCAGACCAAGCGGGCCAGGGCAGGGTAAGGTAGTGCTGGGTAAGGCAAGCGGGGCAGGGAAGGCAGCACAGGGCAAGGTAAACAGAGAAGGGTAGGGCGGGGAGCTCAAGGTGGTTAGCCACAAACTCTAGTTGTTGATTGTCGAGGTGAGGACCTGGGTAAAAGTCACGAGATATTTCCGAAGGAACATCACTGCAGACAGTGCACACACACGATATAATGCATTAAACGTATATTCACTGTCTGCGAGTGAGAGGTCAGATCGCAGCTACCGCTGCCATGTCGCACCCGGCGTTACAAGGTCGCAGCCACCGTTGCCAGGTAGCACTGGCGCTGCAAGGTCGCAGCTACCGCTGCCAGGTCACAGCTACCGCTGTTACCCGGCGTTACAAGGTCACAGCTACCGCTACCAGGTCACAGCTACCGCTGCCAGGTCGCAGCCACCGCTACCAGGTCGCAGCTACCGCTACCAGGTCGCAACCACCGCTGTCAGGTCCACCTGCCGCTGCCATGTCCGCCTGCCGCTACCAGGTCCGCCTGCCGCTGCCAGGTCCGCCTGCCGCTGCCAGGTCCACCTGTCGCTGCCAGGTCCGCCTGTCGCTGTCAGGTCCGCCTGTCGCTGCCAGGTCCGCCTGCGGCTGCCAGGTCTGCCCGTCACTGCCAGGTCCGCCTGCCGCTGCCAGGTCCCCGTCATCGGAATCACTCAAGGTGATCTATGAGCTCTGAAAGCATATAAGTCAGCATATATAAGCATATAGTTAGATAATCATCTTTGATATTGAGCGAAGTTTTAATAATCACTTTATATCGTTCAAGAAGGGTCACAACACTTCAAAGTGAGCACAAAGTATAATATTTGTAAAGGACACAACCTGCTAAGGTAGAAGTTTTTTTTATTTCAAACAAGTAATGTCGCTATGGCAATGTCATTAATATTTCCGTCATCGATAACGCATGCATTAGATAAAGCTATTGCAGGTAACACAATCAAAATCATAAATAATCGTCCATCGACAAATTTACCGTCGTGACAAATTTCCGTCGTTATAGTCACAAACACATTGAGTTGTCCACCCAATACTTTTAGTAGAAGAATACTATGTGTTGACAAAGGTCGAAAAGATACACATTACCTTCGACGTTGATATATTGAAGAGTTCTGTCTGCGTACTCGTGGATTCGCCCCTACTCGGAGGCCAGTAACAGCTGCCTGACCTTCGCCACCTGCAGCAGCTCGCTGGGCAGCCGAAAAAACGACCGGCGGACGTTTATGTTGTGCCCAATATGGTTGGCACCCACTCTAGTTGTTGGTCATCAAGGTGTAGGACTTGGGAGACAGCGACAGACTTGAAAGACAGACTTGGGTATAGGACTTGGGTGACTTGGTCGCGTCCACTGGTGAGGCCGTCCTGCTGCCGCCTTTCATTAGCCATTGACGACGTTCCTGTGAGAGAGCACGGGTCAAGGATACGGTCAAGACAACACGGTCTGACGTGATAATAGGGAACATATTGAAGCACAAGGCTTTTCCTCGTCCAGTGCGCTGTGCGGGCGAGCCAGCATGCTGATCCACTTCAACTGCCTAAACCGCGAGGAGCCCCGCCGGGGAATGGGGGTGGGGGTGGAGCAGTTTGCGGCCCGAATTGGTTACGATGCGGGAGGATCTGATGTTGGTGGTCAACCTCCCGGGCGAGGAGCTGGCCGTGTCCGATCAATCCGCCACCTGACCGACTCCAGATCCGGTCTGAAGAAACTGGAGCGAGGACCAGCATGTCAGAAGACGGCCCTGGCTGCGGAGGTGTGGTGGCTGCTGCCCGTCCTCGAGAACCGCCGGGATTGGAGTCGCTCCACAGTGCGTGGCCGAGCACGCGGACCTCGACGGCAACGAAACCGCTGACCACCTGGCTGGCGGACCATCCTCGGACCCTCCTCGGACCCTCCTCGGGCGGCGGAGCTGGACGGACCCTCCTCTGTACCGGGGAGGCTGGACGGACACTACTCTGTACCGGGGAGGCTGGACGGACTCTCCTCTACCGGGGAGGCTGGACGGACCCTCCTATGTACCGGGGAGAATGGACGGACCCTCATCTGTACCGAGGGGGCTGGACGGACCCTCCTCTGTACCGGGGAGACTAAGCAGACCCTCCTCTGTACCGCGGAGGCTGGACCCACCCTCCTCTGTGTTGGAGAGGCTGGACGGACCCTATTCTGTACCAGGGAGGCTGGACAGACCCTCCTCTGCGACGGGGACACTGGACGGACCCCCCTTTGTACAGGTGAGGCTGGACGAACTTTTCTCTCTACCGAGGAGGCTGGACCCACCGTCCTCTGTGTTGGAGTGGCTGGACGGACCCTCCTCTGTGCCGGGGAGGCTGAGCGGACCCTCCTATGTGCCGGAGAGGATGGTCCCACCCTTCTCTTTGCCGGGGAGGTTGGACGGACCCTCTCCGTACCGGGGAGGCTGGACGGAAACTCCTATATGCCGGAGTGGCTGGACGGACCCTCCTCTGTACCGGGGAGACTGGACGGACCCTCCTCTCTGCCGGGGAGGCTGGACGAACCCACCCTCCTCTGTGCTGGAGAGGCTGGACGGACCCTCCTCTGTACCGCAGAGGCTGGACGGACCCTCCTCTGTACCGGGGAGACTGGACGGACCCTCCTCTCTGCCGTGGAGGCTGGACGAACCCACCTTCCTCTGTGATGGAGAGGCTGGACGGACCCCTCCTCTGTGCCGGGGAGGCTGGAAGGACCCTCCTTTGTACCGGGGAGCCTGGACGGAACCTCCTCTGCGCCTGGGAGACTCGACGGGACCCTCCTCTTTACCGGGGAGGCTGGACGGACACTCGGAGGGGGGGGGCCCGGTGGTCCCACAGCCACAGTTTTTGGCCGATTTATTTCGTACTTACAGGAGTTCAAAATGGCAATAGTACCTACAGTTGTATATCTCCAATTTTGTATATCGGTGACCTAAGGTCGGGTCAATTTCGTGACGTCCCCATTATCAGTCAATTGGGAAATAATCAAATGCTTCCTATTCTGAGGATACGAATTATATCAGCCCAATTCCTTCTGGATCATGTTATAATAGGCCATTCTTGAAGTTCCGGGTGCAAATTTTGTTCAATGACCCCTACATGGTCAGATGAATTCACCCGAAGTCACCAACACCTTTTTGCCAATAACTCTCGACAAAATCAAGATAGAGAAGTGAAACTGGCACCATTACAGGGGCGTCGCTTTCTATAGGCCGGGCAGGGCCCAAGCCCTACCAATGTTCATTTGGGCCCCGCCAATGCCTCCTGAATGGATGAAGAAGAACCTTTTGAATGGATGGATTTCCGAGGTCAGGTCTCGTGCTAAGCATAGCTTGTTGCGCAGGCCCTGACCCCACCACCCGATCAAACAATTCCTGGCGTCCGGCAGAATTTAGAAGCGAAAGTTGTACGTGCCCGACATACCTGGACACGGTCCGCCCCGCCCTCTGACGTCACCTGACCTTGAGTGCGGCCGCTGCCACCGGCCACAGGCCATCCCAGTCAGGGGCAAATAGCGAGCGCCGAAGCGACTCGAACTCGGGCTGCCACTACCGGGTGACGTCAGAAGTCCGGCACTCTCCCAACTGAGCTACAGGGGCGGTTTCACTTCTCTATCCTCATTATGTCGGAGTTATTGACACAACAATGTTGGTGACCTCGGATTACCTAGGCTGACCATATAGGGGTCACTGACCAACAATTGCACCTAGGACATCAATAATGGTCTATGATAACATGATCTAGAAGGAATTGGACTGTTATCTTGCGTATCCTCGGAACAGGAAGAATTCGAATAGTTCCCCCAATGACTTATAATGGGAGGTCACGAAATTAATCCTGCCTTAGGTCACTGATATCAAAATCCAAGACAAACGAATTGTAAATATATATATGACCTTATGAAATCATGCAAGTGTGAAACCGATAATCCAAGAACTGCGACTTCGGTACGACAGCAAACGTTTTTTGGAGGTGGGGTCACGTGACCTGGTTTGGTGACCTGACCTGAGATGACTCGAGGTCAAGAATTTTACATAATGTGGGTAATTGATGCCCAAACAGCTGTGCCAAAAACGGCGGCGCTGCGCGCTGCCGTTTCCGCTATCCTCGAAAAACCTTGAGGAGAGGGGGGGGGGGTCAAAACACCCCCCAGCACGGCGCGGGCTAATGTACTTTCTTAAATATAAATGCGTCGCTTTTATCCCGTACAAAAAACGAAATTTACCATATGCTGGGGTATGTTTCCAACATTAGCACGTGTTTCTGGTATCAGCTCTCGGCCCGCTGAAATTTACAACGGGAAGCAATGTGGCATCCCTTTCCGGCCCTAGGGTATTTCGGCGATACCAGACGTAAGCCAGACGTATATTTATAAATTTATCAATGCTTTCATTGACATTTGAATCCATATCGAATCCCAAATGTTCTGGAAAAAATGTCATAAAGCATATATATTTTACATGAACGAGTTTATATAAAAAAGGTTATAGTAAAATAAATAGAACACTCGAGCGCTATATTTTCCACGGAATCTCGGTCTTCTGTTGATTTTTTCCCGCGGCGCTTTCGCGCCTCGGGTAAAAAAAAAATCAACAGGGAGACCTCGATTCCGCAGAAAATATGATGCCGCCCTTATGTACTATTTTATAATTCCATGCTGGACTGGGTAACCTACATCTGCGTTCTGCTGTGCCGGTCTTGGCTGGGTGTCGGTTTTATCGAAAAGTTGCACTTGAGCCGGTCCACTGGCGGATCCAGGGGGGGGGGCATCAGGAGCAAATGCCTTCCCCCCACAGGAATCTGGGGGGGGGGGGGGCATTCAATACAAGTATGCCCCAACATGCGTTCCCTGCATTGGACGTGAAAAGCAATGATCTTAGGAGAAGACTTCATTGAAAGATTTTTCTCTATCTCGAGTGATTGAATTTGAAGTTTTTATGTATCCCTTTATTTCAATGATAGACGAAACGGCGCACCTGATGCAACTCAAGCAGCCCCGGTGACACTTAACCCGCGCCCCGATGGGAGGGGGGGGGGGGGCAGAATCTGCTCCTCCCGGATTTTCTCAATAACTTGAAAAATATGATAGATATCAACGTGAACCTTTCAGTACTTTATGCCGCATCAATTATACTATACGTCTTCGCATTAAATTTCAGTGAAATTGATGTCGTACCTTCGGATGTAATAACGTTTAAATGACGTCATGTCATGCCATTTTTTGGTGGAAAAACGATAAATGTTTGACAAATCGTAGAAAATCGAGTTGGATGCAAATGGAAAAAAACGTCAAAAGAAAGGAAATGACATTCTCTTCAAAATGGCTATCTCTGATTTGCGAAATTTTGGGATTTTGACCCCCCAAAACACACTGTTTTTTCGGGAAAAATCCTTTTTTTTTGTGAATTTGATTAGTGAATGTCTTAAGCTTGAATACCAAAATAAGGTGACCGGCACAAATCCGCGGAGAAAAAAGGGTACTTTTTTTGCCATAAAAAGATGCCCCCTCCCCCCACCCCCACAGACACAAGGAGAGAGGCTGGATCCACCAGTGAGCCGGTCACCATGTGAATAAAGGTTGTGCGTCACAGGGATGGACAAAAGGGTAATATTTCCTCCCCCTTAACCCGAAAATATGCATCCGTGACGATATTTGAATCCGGTGATATCGTAGTGACAAAAGTGTCCTTTGCTTATTTTTTATTTAAAAAAAAAAATATTGGAGGCTGGAGCTCAAAATTAAGTGCCTGAAATCCGAGGAGAAACTCAAATTGAGGGTTAGGTTTCGGCGGAGCGGTTGGGCCCTACCAATCATTTTCTTTAAACGACACTCCTGGGCACCAATGTGTTTGTCTCGTCGAAGCTCGTCTCTCAATGTGCAACATGACCTAATTGGGTCACCACTTGACCTTGACATGAGGTCAAATTTCGATGTTGACCTAACCTGGTCTGGTCATCATATCTACAGATTTGTGAAAACTGTTTTGCTAAAAAATTGTCTTTTTGACATTTGATGACCTCTGGAGCCTAAACTATTGACCTGAGTTTAAATCTGATGACCCCTTTGTGATTGCATTTTTCAATAGCTTTCCATTGCGGTTTTTTAGTTTGTTCCTAGCTATCATAGTTCCTGTGAGCGAAGTCCTAAGGTTTCTGGAGCGAAGTCCTAAAACTGGAAAATCTGACCCTTGATGACCTCTGGTGACCTCAATATGGACCTGATAATACAATCTTGAAATAGCTTCAAAATGCATTTTGACGAGCTTCCAAACGGTGTTTTCGGTTTTTGTCTACGTCCCATAGAAACCGAGTTAGAGGGGGAGGGGCGTCGATACGCCTCCCTCCCCTCCCCCCCCCCCCCCTCCCGTCACGGCGAAGGTGGTGCCGAGCACTGGCACGCAGGGGCGTAGGAACTATGCTCAAGTTGGGGGGGGGGGGGGCAGGAGGCATTCTGAAGTCGATTCCTTCCATGCAACGCCCATAGACGTAATGTTAAAATCAAAAATGTTTGAGGGGCGGCTGCCCCCCCCCCCTGTTCCTACGCCCATGCTGGCACGGCGCGGGTTAACCCTATTTGTTAACCATTATATTATACAACAAATAACAAATCGAATCGAAATAGCAAATCCCTTTTGATCCTCCCGACTGCCGGTCCTCCATCCTTTGTCACGCCCACGTTATCCCGGGTCTGGTGGTCGCTGGCCACCGGGCATGTGGTGGCCTCGAGCTGCCCCCCGGGAGTGGTGGCCGTCTGCATGGCGTGGGCTCTCCTCACAGCTTCTCGCTGCGGGGAAGGGCCTGTTCATGGGCGGTCGCCCGGTCGGCGTCCATTTTGACCCACTTTACCCCTTCTCCTTCATCCCATGGCTGCGCAATGGTCCAAGTAGACCGAAGCGGCCTCATCCTAACCAAACCTTAACCCAGGGTATATAAATTTAAAATTTAACCCTATTTGTAACAGGGGGGGGGGGCGGATTCCGCCGCCCCCCTCATGTTTTTCGCAGATATCTCCAGAACGGATGGGAGCAGGCCCATGAAATTTTGGGACTTTTCATAGAATTGAATACCGCATTTGGAGTCAAAATTTTGAGTTCTTAACCTGAACAGAGGCGGTTCCAGGGTACAGTTTTGGGTGGGTTCGGAGGCGATATTTGGCGATAATACGGAAATGCGATCTTCACGGTTTCTTCGTAACGGCCTCAAGTATGAAGGAGTTACATCGGTTCACGGTGATTGCAACAAGTGCAAATTAGTTGATGTTAATGAAATATCATTAAAATTTCATGGCAGAGGCGGATTCAGGGGCTTGAAAAGGGGGGGGGGGTTCCAGGAAGTATTCAATGCTTGGCGGGAAGCAAATAGAGCAATTTAGGGGGCATTTATAGTTATCAAGATGTAAAAGATAGCTTCTGTTTCCATTATTTGCATAATTTATTACATATAGAGTTTCAGGGGCGTGTTCAGGCACATGAAAAGGGGGTGACTGGCTTGGTGATGACGATATGCCAGCGATAACGGCGCAATAGACGGTTAGCTTATAATTATATATGCACATATGAGGCCAGGAAAGGGAATAAAGTCATTTTTTGCAGAGGCGCGCTCAGGAATGGAAGAAAGGGAGTCATATTCTTGCAAGGAAACTAAGAGGCATGGGCGTACAATGACATAACATACTGCAGTTTTCGGATGAAACACGCACCACAGGCTACTCTACGAACGATTATAAGATAATAAGCGAGTCCAGGTAGGGTAAAAGGGGGTAAGTAATGTTAATTGAAGTTGTAAGTGAAATAGTCACTGTTGACTAGTTAGTATCATAATATCGGATAATATACTTATCAAAAGGTATTGAACCGCCCCAGTTTGGATCCTAGATACGCCTATTATGAAGTACAACATGCAAAAAGGAACTATCTACGATCAGTAACATATTTATAGTGCTGGGTAGCAACTTGTCTGCGGTTAATATTTTTTCCAATTTTACCCCCCTTTTTCACTAATCTGGTACCGCCTATGGCAAACAAATATGATTTTTAACTGTTTTGCCTAATGTCACAATCACATACCATTTCATTTCTTAAAACAACATATAAAAAATGGTTTTATTACGCATTTATTTCACCCCCATATTGAGTGACCTGCA
>JAXIVJ010013679.1:0-5000 GCA_036785665.1 Chirona hameri
TGATTTTTGAATTTTCAAACGCCACTGTCATATATCAATTTCCAATTCAATCTCTATCGATTCGTATTAATTGTGTTAAAATCGGTCGATAAACATGAAAGCTATGTTGGATCAAAAATACCACTAAAATTTGTGGTTTTTGCCCCCTGTTGCCCCCCTATCAAAAATGTAGATTTTGTTTTATTATTTAGAAATGTAGATCGTGTTGAGGGGAACCAAATACCGTTTCATTTTTGAAAATCGGACGGGTAGATCTCGAGATCTCCGGGGGGCGGAATCCCCCCCCCCCCCTGTTACAAATAGGGTTAACGTTAGCACCTAACGCATCTGTATAATGCGTTTTTCCATTGTTTTCCTTTCTTGATCTGCCTTGTGTGGATGTAAATGCGCCCCTGCGCCAAACACCCTATCGTCTTTGCACTAACACTATTCACTACCTCGTCCTTGTTTCAGACGTGTTTGACGTATACCGTTCCACGAAGGACTTTGTGCGTCTGGTGGACTTCAGTCCGCTGGCGGCGCCCACCGACCCTGCCCTCTTCACCTGGGACCAGCTGGCCGGAAAACGCTGTCTGAGGTGGGACACGGTGCCGGCGCGGTCACTCGTCGATGCATGACGTGACTGACGTGGTAGCTGTCCAGTGTCCAGTTATGCCTCCTCTGAGTATATTATGGGGCGGTGCCTGAGCGATGCTCAACTGTGGCTGTGCTCTTTGCGCGTGGATCCCCGAGAACTGTGTACCTGAGCGATGCTCAACTGTGGCTGTGTTCTTTGCGTGAGGATCCCCGAGAACTGTGTACCTGAGCGATGCTCAACTGTGGCTGTGCTATTTGCGCGAGGATCCCCGAGAACTGTGTACCTGAGCGATGTTCAACTGTGGCTGTGCTATTTGCGCGAGGATCCCCGAGAACTGTGTACCTGAGCGATGCTCAACTGTGGCTGTGCTATTTGCGCGAGGATCCCCGAGAAATGTGTACCTGAGCGATGCTCAACTGTGGGTGTGTTCTTTGCGTAAGGATCCCCGAGAACTGTGTACCTGAGCGATGCTCAACTGTGGCTGTGTTCTTTGCGTAAGGACTCCCGAGAACTGTGTATGGAGCCTCAACAATCCTCACGCAAAGAAAACGGCTTGTGATGGCTTATCCGTCCTCAATCGATTCTGACGTAGAAATGGCGTGCCTTACAATGTAACCTTCAACACACGAACATATTGCTCGTGGCCTGGTTTAACATAGGTTGTATCCTCTTACCTATGTAGCATATATCATGATGCGCCTTTCTCTTTCTTCCGCAATTGCTTGCAATTTCCTTGAGTTGAGGTCATGTCTTCCAACCACCATGATCACTACATTGAGCCTGCCTTTATTGTCGTATGTATCCCGTCTGACCCCGTGTGACCCCGTGTGACCCCGTGTGACTCCGTGTGACCCCGTGTGACTCCGTGTGACCCCGTGTGACCCCGTGTGACCCCGTCTGACCCCGTGTGACTCCGTGTGACCCCGTCTGACCCCGTGTGACTCCGTGTGACCCCGTCTGACCCCGTGTGACCCCGTGTGACCCCGTGTGACCCCGTTTGACCCCGTTTGACCCCGTCTGGCCCCATCTGACCCCGTCTGACCCGTCTGACCCCGTGTGACTCCGTTTGACCCCGTCTGACCCCGTCTGACCCCGTCTGACCCCGTCTGACCCGTCTGACCCCATCTGACCCCGTGTGACCCCGTCTGACCCGTCTGTCTGACGGCAGGTGTGAGGGCGCCCCGTCTCCGGGCAGTCGGCTGTGCGTGGACTGTGTGTCGGCCGGCGGCGCGCTGCCTGTGTTGCAGCACATCACGGGCGCCGACAGTATCCAGCGGGCACCGTACGCCGACGCCGAGCTGCCGTACGACGTCCACCACCTGGCCGAGACCGGCGGAACTGCTGCCATCTTACGGCTACTGCAGAAGGTACACATGGCAGGGACCGGAGCAACTCAGCTGTATAAGACGATAGGCGCTTCTTAGGTTTGTGTGAGCGTTGTTAGTTGTTACTCTCGTTGTCCATACAATATTCCCAATGTGAGTAAAGACGCTGTATTGCTGCGTGGCAGGTTGAAATGGCGTTGGTCATGATCTCTCAGTCTCTGGATCCTGTGGCAGTCACCCGGGCGGTGGTCACGATATCCCAGTCTCTGGATCCTGTGGCAGTCACCGGGGCGGTGGTCACGATATCCCAGTCTCTGGATCCTGTGGCAGTCACCCGGGCGGTGGTCACGATATCCCAGTCTCTGGATCCTGTGGCAGTCACCCGGGCGGTGGTCACGATATCCCAGTCTCTGGATCCTGTGGCAGTCACCCGGGCGGTGGTCACGATCTCTCAGTCTCTGGATCCTGTGGCAGTCACCGGGGCGGTGGTCACGATATCCCAGTCTCTGGATCCTGTGGCAGTCACCCGGGCGGTGGTCATGATCTCTCAGTCTCTGGATCCTGTGGCAGTCACCGGGGCGGTGGTCACGATATCCCAGTCTCTGGATCCTGTGGCAGTCACCCGGGCGGTGGTCACGATCTCTCAGTCTCTGGATCCTGTGGCAGTCACCGGGGCGGTGGTCACGATATCCCAGTCTCTGGATCCTGTGGCAGTCACCCGGGCGGTGGTCACGATCTCTCAGTCTCTGGATCCTGTGGCAGTCACCGGGGCGGTGGTCACGATATCCCAGTCTCTGGATCCTGTGGCAGTCACCCGGGCGGTGGTCATGATCTCTCAGTCTCTGGATCCTGTGGCAGTCACCGGGGCGGTGGTCACGATATCCCAGTCTCTGGATCCTGTGGCAGTCACCCGGGCGGTGGTCACGATCTCTCAGTCTCTGGATCCTGTGGCAGTCACCGGGGCGGTGGTCACGATATCCCAGTCTCTGGATCCTGTGGCAGTCACCCGGGCGGTGGTCATGATCTCTCAGTCTCTGGATCCTGTGGCAGTCACCGGGGCGGTGGTCACGATATCCCAGTCTCTGGATCCTGTGGCAGTCACCCGGGCGGTGGTCACGATCTCTCAGTCTCTGGATCCTGTGGCAGTCACCGGGGCGGTGGTCACGATCTCTCAGTCTCTGGATCCTGTGGCAGTCACCGGGGCGGTGGTCACGATCTCTCAGTCTCTGGATCCTGTGGCAGTCACCCGGGCGGTGGTCACGATCTCTCAGTCTCTGGATCTTGTGGCAGTCACCCGGGCGGTGGTCACGATCTCTCAGTCTCTGGATCCTGTGGCAGTCACCCGGGCGGTGGTCACGATCTCTCAGTCTCTGGATCCTGTGGTGGTCACGATCTCTCAGTCTCTGGATCCTGTGGCAGTCACCCGGGCGGTGGTCACGATCTTTCAGTCTCTGGATCCTGTGGCAGTCACCCGGGCGGTGGTCACGATCTCTCAGTCTCTGGATCCTGTGGCAGTCACCCGGGCGGTGGTCACGATCTCTCAGTCTCTGGATCATGTGGCAGTCACCCGGGCGGTGGTCACGATCTCTCAGTCTCTGGATCCTGTGGTGGTCACGATCTCTCAGTCTCTGGATCCTGTGGCAGTCACCCGGCTGAGGTTGACAGGTTGCTCGTTATGTTGTGGCTGGACAGGCAAGAGCGGACACTCAGTATATTTGTTATCATCCAGACTGCCTGTCCTGTGTCCTCTGTCACGCCTGCACGTTAACCCGAGTCTGGTGGTCGCTGGCCACCGGGCATGTGGTGGCCTCGAGCCATCCCCCGGGAGTGGTGGCCGCCTTCATGGCGTGGGCTATCCTCGCAGCTTCGCCCTGCGGGGAAGGGCCGTGTAAGTCCATTGACGGTTGCCCTATTTTTGACCCACTACCCCTGATCCTTCATCCCATGGCTGCGCAATGGTCGGAGCGGACCGAAGCGACCTTACCCCAACCAAACCAAACAAAACCGTACATGTTCCGGCAGAGTCAGAACCTGGGCAAGTCGGACCAGAGTACAGATGATGAGGGCTGAGGATATCCTCACTGCTATCAGGGATTCGTTCTCAATGAGGTAAGATTTTTCGTTTCTCATCTTGCTTCCTCGCTTCGATTTTGTTCGTCGTTTGAAATGCAAGAAGACATCCAACTGTAGACAGTTATGTTGGTAGGTTGTGGGTTTCATATGAGAGTTGGGACCGTGTGAACGGAGAAGGGCTGAACTTGGTAGGAGCACCCCCATTTGTTAAGACAATTTATATGTTGTTTTGTATTGAACTATCCCGTATATATCCTCTTAAAGGAATAGTCCACCTTTAACATGGGGTTTTGAACTGAGATGTCAGATTTGTAGAGCAGATCGAAAAACGGGTTGTCAAAAAATGTGGTGAAAGAATTACCCTGCTACGCTAAGTAATTTCGACACCGGACTAGTGTCGTGGTAGTAGATCGGGGCACGAAGCAGCTTCTTTTAAAAGGTGCCTTTTTAGAAGACGCTGTTCAGCTGTTTCGTGCCCCGATCAAACAAAAGCCATATTCGTTTTTTTAGCTCGAAATACCCCATATAGCCAAATTTCAAGACAACTTTCAGGGTGACATATTCCCTTTAAGTTAAATTTCCTGAAAATTTGCATTGATTTTCTGATTTTGACGCAGGTGCAGCTGCAGCTGAGGTGATAGGCTGTCATCATGCCCAGCGAACGCCAGCGTCAGGCGACATGGCCAGCTTTTAGCGGCACGAAACCTCTGCACTGGTTCCATACAAAACAGGGCAAGGCCGACTTTCCTCTCAGAAGGCTGAGCGTTACAGTGAGCCACGCCGGTGTTTTATAAGACAAATGAGTTTTTTATGGCAATTTGTTGTGCTTAGCCGCTGCACAGCAGGGTTGTCGGCTTTATCTATCCACTTATGAGTGATGTGATGCCCGGGATGAGCACTGAAGTGGTCAATACAATGATGGTGCTATTTATCTCTTCTTTATTCTCGACATGATAACGTGGACGTTTTGCCGTGTTATTGGGAATATATATATATATATATATATATATATATATATATATATA